>JAANYP010006462.1:0-285267 GCA_020465985.1 Centrapalus pauciflorus
ATATATATATTTAATAATTAAATGTTTCTTATTTTATTTATATATTGAAACCAAAATATATATATAAAATATAAATATTAATTTAAACCCTAATATTTTAAATTGTTTAAAATATACCCTGAATTTTAAAATGTTTAAAATAGACCCTTTAATTTTAAAAGTTTAAAATTAAACCCCTAAGATTTAAAAGAAATTTATATATGTATTGTTGATTATATATATATCATTTAAATCTAATTACATCGTCAGTCAATTGATAAATTGACTCACCCATAGTGAACAAACTATAAACGAGGTATAAGGTGGGTCGCTCTGCTTCCCTAAAGGAGTAGGTTTTTAACAGCTTCGCGCTGACCTACCTCCTCCGCTTTGCTGTGCGTTCAATGGAGCTACCGAGGACTTTTGATAGGATGGTGTCCAGATTAAAAGTATAATCTAAAGTACTAAAACGAAAATCCCGTTTTAGATATATCAAAAGTGAATTAGTAAGCAAATCCATGAAAAATGCACATCTCCTACATGCACTGTTAGTGGAGCGTGTGTATTGACCGGCACACTAATGAGAGACATATTAGGAGGTGATGTAGGACTCGCGATTCCCGGACTGATCCGTGCCGGGTCTTACGCAGTTTTGCATGGTTAGATTCACCATCTTGTCCGTGATCCTCGGCAACCCAGTCACGGATAGTAGTTGAGCATAACCGAGATTAACATGCCATTGATAAGATTCAATGAATCTCAAAAGATCTAGGAATTTCATAGAGATTGAAATCGACAAGAGTTTGTCCACCTAAAATAAATTCGTGGCGTGATTACGACGACCCTTTTCATAAAACGAATCGAAAATATGGATCCTAGCCTTAATTCAAATTGGGTAAATTGTTTAAGGAATACTTCATACTAACTAAAACTTTATCTCACAGATGTCTACTTCTACTGGTACTCCCACTCCTGCTCCCAACACCGCATCCAACTTCTCACTCCTTTCCGTTCCGGGTAGGGAAAAACTATCCGGTCCGAACTATGTGGACTGGATGAGAAACCTCAGGTTTACACTGAGGTACGAGAACAAGGAGTATGTTCTCGATGAACAAATTCCCACACTGAATGAGAATCCCACCCAGGAGGAAATGGACGCACACCTGAATCATTACGATGATGCAAACAAAGTGTCCTGCATCATGGCGTCATCCATGGTTCCTGAGCTTGCTAAAGCCTTCGAGAATACATGGGCCTTTGAGATGAATCAGCAGCTGCGAGAGATGTTTGAGGCTAAGGCGAGCAAAGAGCGCCTTGATGTGGTAAGATCCCTCATGGCCTGCAAACCAAAACCTGGAACATCTATCTGCACTTTCGTCCTTGAGATGAAGGGGTACTTCGACCGGCTGGAGGCTCTCAATATGGTGTTTGACTCTGAGTTCTCCACCAATATCATTCATTCTGGACTGCCCACCATCTATAATCAGTTCGTACTCTCCTATTAGATGAACATGAATCAAAAGGAGACGTCAATTATGGAACTACATAATCTGCTCCGAACCGTTGAACAGGGCATCAAGAAAGATGAGACCCTCGTGGCCCCTGTGCTTACTGTCGGTAAGGCCTCAAAGGAACGGAATTCATCCTGGAAGGCCCCAAAAGGAAAGTCCAAGAAAGGGTCTCAAGAGAGAACAGAGTCCGGTATTGTGCCTACTAAAGATCCGAAGGAAGCAGTATGCTTTTACTGCAATGGCAAGGGGCACTCGAAGCGAAACTGCCCATCATATCTGAAGGACCTTAAAGACGGCAAAGTCGAAAAGGCCAGCACCTCAGGTATGTTCATGATCGAACTCCATAACACTTCTATCTCTAATTCATGGGTTCTTGATACAGGATGTGGTACTCACATTTGCTCTGTATTGCAGGGACTAAGGAAAAGTAGAAGCTTGAAGCATGGAGAGCTGAACCTAATCATGGGGAATCGAAAGATCACGCCTGTGAAGAAAGTCGGAAGGTTCCAGCTCGTGCTTAGATCAGGAGTAGAGATTAGCTTAAATAATTGTTGTTATTCACCCGATATGAATCGGAACATCATTTCTTTGTTTGCCTTGTATAAGGATGGTTACAATTTCAGCTTTGATAATAATAATGGAAGTATTTTGGTTTATTTGAATGATGTTTTTATATTCAAAGCTTGTCCTTATAATGGCATATATGAAATTGTTGAGTGTGATAACAACCTATTATTTAATATTGATTTTAACGAAATTGATAAGTCCAAATTGTGGCACTGTCGCCTTGGGCACATTAACAAGAAACGCATCGCCCAACTCCAAAAGGATGGAGTGTTGGAATCATTCGACCTAAAATCGGATGATGTATGCGAATCCTGTTTACTGGGCAAGATGACAAAATCACCATTCACAGGAACGTGTGAAAGAGGTGAAGGACTATTGGATTTGGTCCACACAGATGTATGTGGGCCATTCCGATGTGCTACAAAAGGGGAAAATCGGTACTATGTCACCTTTACAGATGACTATAGTAGATTTGGATATGTTTATTTAATTAAACATAAGTCCGACACTTTTGAGACATTCAAAAGATATCAAAGTGAAGTAGAGAATCAACTGGGCAGAAAGATAATGGTTCTCCGCTCCGACAGGGGAGGAGAATACCTTAGTACGAGTTTCTCGATCATCTTAGAAGCTGTGGAATAGTTTCCCAGTTAACTCCTCCTAGAACACCACAACTCAACGGAGTTGCGGAGAGGAGAAACAGGACCTTGTTAGACATGGTCCGATCTATGATGAGTCGAGCAACACTTCCAGTAAGTTTCTGGGGTTATGCATTAGAAACTGCGGCACATATTCTTAATCTAGTACCCACCAAGAAAGTTTCAAAGACACCTTACGAGATGTGGAAGGGAAAGCGTCCTTCCCTTGGTCACATCAAGATCTGGGGTTGTGAAGTCTTCGTTGGACGAGAGACCTCTGACAAACTCAGTCAAAGATATGAAAAGTGTCTATTCTTTGGTTACCCACAAGAGTCATTTGGATATATATTTTACAAACCACGTGAAAACGTAGTGTTTGTATCTCGAAGAGGAGTGTTCCTCGAGAAGGGGACCCAACAATTGTGATTGTGTGATATGTGATACTCGGGATTGTGTTTAATCATTGGGCTACTCTGATTACAGGGACTAGCAGATCTCGAGCCGGATTCGATCAGGGCGTTCAGACTTTGGGAAATCAATCAGGTGAGTACTCGAGTCGTTTTCTAAACGCGCGCCATCTTTTACGTTCTAGCTGTATTTGTGCGTGTGATACATGTGAGACAGGGACGTGAACCTCAGGTATATTATATTCCTTATACGTGTTATGTATGAGATGTGAGATCGGTTCGGGGGTCCGTGATGAGTTTCATACGGACGATAAGTCGCGAAGGGGAATCGCGCGGGTTGACTGTCCCTCACAGTCCTTGGGGCGTATATATACGGCAGGGCCTGTAGCCGGGTAGCTTCCGTGCTACAGGGCATTACCGACCATTGCTGTGTGCGATGTGTCCACCGTGGAGGGGTCCCCACAGGGCTTGTGCGTGATTCCGATCTCATACATGTGATATTATACCTGAGATGTGTGTGAGGCAACAGGGACAGGGACAGGGACAAGAATAGTGTGTTATGTGCTTATGTGCAGTGTCAACCCTCGTGTGCTCACGGGCTTTATAGCTCATGTATTCGAGTCTAACATGTTCAGGGAATCAGAAGGGACAGCAGCCGCAGAGATAGATTCAGGGCTGACTTGAAGATCAGTTACTTGTTGGTGTGATGTTTTGAACTACATGTAATAGTTGTTTTGGGAACAATGTATCCAGTAATCGGGATTATATGTTTTGTTAATATGGGATTATGAATGTATTGACCGTGTTTAACTTATGTGTTTAAAAGTTTTAAATTAGCCGTAATCTGCATTATCCTATGACATGTGTGTTATAGATCCGTTGCGTTATTGCCACTTATGATTTTGGGTTGACGTGACATTTCCGGGATCGGGAGGGGTGTTACATTATATTTATCTTTTATTTTATTTTTAAAATAATAAAATGTAATTATCTTTTTAGGTGAAATGTGCTGATAATTTATATTTATATTTATTTTAAAATAATAGTAACTATTGTTTATATTTAATCTTTATAGATATAAAAAATAATGAATCATATTTTATTTTAATAATGGTAAAGCGTAATTATATTTTTAGATGGAATATAACGATGACATATGCCAATATGTGTTGTTTTTTGTTATATAGATTATAATACTTACTATAATATATTACACATGATAACAATAAATACTTATTATTATTTTAATTATGATACAAAAATTTCAAAATACTTTTTTTTTTAAAATCAATCAATGTATATTATATAAATAAAATTTAATTCAAAACAAGTCAAACTAAATCAAATCCTATATGTTTAAATTTAATAAAGGGTTACAGTTGTACAAATATACGTTACTTTACTGAAATTACTCAAATGACTAATCTAGTTATCTTTTTTATCCCATTTGTACTTCAAATTTATTTTTGAGATAAACTTTTGATTACCGGTTACGAGTTCTACCGGTAAAGATATTATATTTGTGTTTTTAGAAATATTAAAATGATCAATATGCTTATGTGGATTTTCTAAATTATTTATATAGATCAAAATTCACGTAAGCATCATGTTATTAAAAACTCATGTTATTAAAAACGTGTCACGACGTTGTCATTTGAATCAGCAAAAACTGCCATATCAGTATTGTTATTGGTTAAACGTACCATATAGACAATTTATTTGGAGTACAAGTATCACCCGGTCAAATAAAAAGGTTAATTAGTCATTTAGGTAAATTGAGAAAAGTATGTTGCATTTGTACGACTTTAACCCTTTAATAAAACTAATTTAATATTTAACTAACTAAAATTTAGTAAACTTTAATTCTTAAAATCTTTCTATAAATCTTTAGTTTTTAGATATCCATTTCTTAGTCTGACCCGATCAAGATAATCATTTGAAAATTTGAAACGCGAACGCAACAAAATTTGTGTAACGGATCCCTTTGGTGGCTAGGTCCACCACTAACCTTATTAATACATACATATATACATACACACACACATACACACACACACACACACACATATATATATATATATATATATATATATATATATATATATATATATATAGGTGGGTTCAATGGAGAACCTTCATGCATCGAAAAACCTTGAAGAACTCCATGCACCACCACAAGTGCATATCACAATTCCCCTGTGATGCATCATTATTTCCATGTGATGCATCAAATTTCCCGCGTGAGGCATCAATTTCTACGTGATGCATTACGATTTTCTAGCGATGTATTGTGGTTCTCTAAGGTTATTCGATGCATAAAGGTTCTCCATTGAACCCACCCCTATATATATATATATATATATATATATATATATATATATATATATATATATATATATATATATATATATATATATATATATATATATATATATATATATAGATTCAAGATCAATGGGGTACCATGTTAGACTGAGGTACCAGGGAACCATTTATAGCCAATCATTTATCATTAAGACCATTAAATATAATATAAATTTTGCTTAAAATTCTTTCCCACATTAATTAATGTTGGGGGTAAAAATGGTATTAAAAAATCTAAATTAGAATCAAAGATTCTGTGTATCCCATGAAAATCTCCACTTTACTTAATATCATATATTACACCCATACTGAACATGTGCAATGATGACTCTCCATAAACCACGATTGAACATGTTCAGTACCGTCAATATTGGTTTATCACCAAAATGGTTAATAGTGACAAAAAACACAATAAACTCTGACTGCACATGTTCAATAACGTGTAAATGAAATTGAACCTTCACGAAGGGTTTGAAGAAAATAATAAATACTTATATTTGACACATCCGGTTGAACATGTTCACTAAAAATCCATTGTCGAATCCAATTGAACATGTGCACTAACACCCATTGTCGAATCCGATTGAACATGTTCACTAATACCCATTGTCGAATCCAATTGAACATGTTCATTAAAACCCATTTTGAAATTTATTATAGATTTGTTATGGAAGTAAATCCATATAATTAAGGGAACTATTATATTATTAGTTGTCATCTATTATTTAATATAAATCTAATTGATTGACTAGATTACCCTTTTAAACTTATAACCAAACATGGGTGGACTCCGATTCCCCAGTCTAACATGATACCACATTGATTCCCACCCTATATATATATATATATATATATATATATATATATATATATATATATATATATATATATATATATATATATATATATATATATATATATATATATATATATAGTTTTATATTGTTGAGTTACTAACGACGGTATGAAAAAAGACTGTAAAAGTAATTACTTACAATCACAAATCAGTGGATCTTATTTTAATTCCTATTATTTTGATGTGCGTCTATTATATATTTAGAAAGTTTGTTGACTATATATGTTTAACTATGGTCTCTCTCTGTCCATGAAAAATGGTCAAATACTTTGTGCCTGTGTAGCTGTGCTGCACACTCAAATACCTATAAATAAAACCACAATTTTTATCACTTTTTTCATCCTCAAAAACAACTTTTTATTCCACAATTCTTTCTCAATCAAACCCATATGATCAATTTCTTATCAGATCGTCTAATTCATCTTCATTTTCCCTTTTTGCATGCAGTTTCATCATCCATGCACCACCGCCATGGACGTCCGTCGACGGTGAAACCGGCGGCAGCCGAAACAGTGGTGGATTCACGAAACGTTGTCTTCTTTGCCGTCTTCTTTTCGGTTGTTTATTATCTTGTTCTTAGGTGGCGTGAGAAGATCCGTAACTCGGCACCTCTACAAGTTGTAACTATGGTCGAGATGGTTGCGATTATCACGTTCGTCGTGTGTTGCGTCTACTTTCTAGTTTACTTCGGCACCAGCCTCGTACACCACTCGCATTTTTCGGACGATGAGGAAGAAAATGAACTAGAAGAAAGAACAAACCATGTTTACGTTCGTCGCGAATCGAAGGAAGCGAGAATGGAAGTGACGGAAGAGGACGAGGCGATGATACGAGATGTGGTTTCTGGTAAAATGCCGTCGTACTTGTTGGAATCGAGGCTTGGAGACTGTAAGCGTGCGGTTTTCATCAGGAGAGCGGCGGTGGAGAGGATAACCGGAAGGTCGCTGGACGGTTTGCCGATAGAAGGGCTCGATTACGAATCGATATTGGGACAATGTTGCGAGATGCCGGTTGGTTACGTGCAAATACCTGTGGGTATCGCTGGCCCGATGTTGCTTGATGGGAAGGAGTTTTTGGTGCCTATGGCGACCACCGAAGGGTGTCTCGTGGCTAGCACGAACCGGGGTTGCAAGGCCATTTACGCCTCTGGTGGAGCCACGAGCATCCTACTCAAGGATGGCATGACTCGAGCTCCGATCGTTAGGTTTGGCACCGCAAAGAGGGCTGCCGAGTTGAAGATCTTCTTGGAGGAACCACTTAACTTCGAGACTCTTGCATCTGTTTTCAATAAGTAAGTTTCACGTGCCGTTTGGTTTGCAGAATTTCAAAACATTACTAAAATTTTAAAATATTTTATAATTTATAGAATTTTAATAACTATCAATCTCCCCCTTGAAAAGATTCCTCAAAATCCAGTAATTCAAAATACACATTAATTAATATGGGAATAAAAATTAAGTTAAGTGTCATTTTGACCATCCAACTTTTAGATTTTTTTTCCAATTTAGCCATTAAACTATTTTTTGTATGTATATTTAGCCACTAAACTATATTTTTATAGATTTAACCATTGAAACTTATCTCGATTTGGCCATTAAATTATCATATTTTGTATCGATTTAGCAATTAGTTTTATTCATTTTTCCCAAAATAGAACATTAAACAAAAGTTTAGAGGTTAAATCAGGTCAAAAAATAGTTTAGTGGCTAAATGAAACAGATCTAAAAGTTGGATGATCAAAATGATACTTAATCCTTAAAATTTCTAATAGCTGATTAATCTTAATCAAATTCAATGATTAATGTAGATCAAGCCGATTTGGGAGACTTCAATCCGTTCGATGTGCGATTGCGGGTAAGAATCTTTACATAAGGTTCACTTGCAGTACGGGTGATGCAATGGGGATGAACATGGTTTCGAAAGGTGTTCAAAATGTTTTAGAGTATCTCGAAGCCGACTTTCCTGACATGGACGTTATCGGCATCTCGGGAAACTATTGTTCCGATAAGAAACCATCAGCCGTAAACTGGATCGAAGGAAGAGGCAAATCGGTAGTGTGTGAGGCAATCATAATCGAACAAGTAGTGAAGAAGGTGTTGAAAACAAACGTCTCGTCATTAGTCGAGTTGAACATGCTCAAGAACCTCACCGGATCCGCAATGGCGGGTGCTTTAGGCGGGTTCAACGCGCACGCTAGTAACATCGTGTCGGCTGTGTACATTGCCACCGGACAAGATCCAGCCCAGAATATCGAAAGCTCACATTGCATCACCTTGATGGAAGCGGTGAACGGTGGCAAATACCTTCATGTGTCGGTGACCATGCCTTCTATCGAGGTTGGGACCGTTGGCGGCGGGACTCAATTGGCGTCGCAATCCGCTTGCCTAAATTTGTTGGGAGTAAAGGGTGCAAACAAAGAATCGGTTGGATCAAACGCACAACAATTAGCTAAAGTTGTCGCTGCAGCGGTTCTAGCAGGAGAGTTGTCTCTCATGTCTGCAATCGCGGCAGGACAACTGGTTAAAAGTCACATGAAATACAATCGTTCAAACAAAAATGTTTTTTCCAAATCTTAAGAATTCTTAACCTTAGTCCCTATTGTAAAAGTCTATAAAATTTTGTTGCAAGACTAGATTGTAATAGGAGTGATAATTAATCATTGCAAAAGTCTATAATTGGAAAAATATACAAAAAAACCATCGCACTTTTGATATTTTTTGATTAAGTCCTTGTATTAAAAATGTTTATATAAAAGTTCTTTAACTTGAAATTTTTTACGAATTGTGTTGTTTATGATATTTATTAAGGATTTTTCAGATGTTTTTCATAAAATTTCGTTAAGTTAAAAGACTTTTATGGAAACAATTTATGTGACACCCTTGCCACAACAACCACCATTTACATAACACCCATGATTTAATCATCAAACACAAATACATAATGATCTGATAACCTAATTTAAGTGCGGAAGCATTAAAAACATAAATAAAGTAGTGCAACAGTGTCAAACACCCTACGGTGATACAAGGTACCAAGTCTAAGTCTACACACCCAGATAAATTATTACAACATCAAGAATATATTACAACGTTGTCTCAAATCATGATTACCGATTAAATAGTACCAAATCTTCCGAATCTTCCCAAATGACCTAACTAGAAGTTCCGGCGGTAGACTTCCCTTTTCCTGTAAAATAAAAATAAAGAACTGGGGAATAAGCAAAGGCTTAGTGAATACAAAGATTACGCATTATAAATTTTTATGAAGCCCCAAGGGTAACACCGATGGCAAACATCGTTTACCCTCTTCGTACACCAAGTACGGACCAGAGCCGCAGCCCCTTCGAGCCCAAAGCTCGGCTTTAAACATACCATCTGAGACAAACGTACGATCGGGGATGACATACTGCCTACCGGGCCTAAGAGGGATCAGCTCTAGGTCATATAGCACAGTAACATCAGAGTAATCGATGCGACCCACCGGTCCATCACTAGATGCACAACAATCGAAAGGACATGCAACAAGTATGAATGTGCATCTAAATCTACGCAAGTTAGTAGAATTCCAAACAAATAAATGAAGCAACAGGTCTCAGCAGGCAAAGCTTAACATAAAACACATATAAACATGCGAAATCTACTGTACTCACAGTGGGTGCGTAATTAAACTTTTAACTGATATTATTTCTCCTCGGGCTTTCAACCGGATCCACCAAGTACCCCACTGTGGGTTAAACAACACCACAAGGGACCTGTTAAGTTAGTTACAACAATACCTTGTGTCAATAACCGTTTAAATTCATAAAACCAAGTTTTATAAGTTTCGTAATATTTTTCTCATTTCGGGTCCATGTCTATATTCCAAACCACAATTAAGTTTGAACCCATCTCAAGTTTACATCTTGTCCTTTCTATAACTCTTGTCATTTTATGTGTTGTTTATGAGTTTCATTCAAAATACTCGAGTTTAGAGAGTAGGTTTCTCAATTTTAGGCATTAAACTCGAATTTCATAGGTTAAACTCGAACCCACCTTCGAATTTGAGCATAAACTCGAACCCCATTGACGAAACTCGAACCCCATTGACTAAACTCGAACCCCATTCGAGTTTGGGGTAGATTCGAACCCCCCCATTCGAATTTGATGGTCAGATTCGAAATTAACATGCTAAACTCGAATCTATACTCGAATCTAGTACCAAAATCAAATTTGCTCTTGCATTTCGACTGTGTTCTTAATATTTTCGAGTTTGTTCATCCTTATAACTTAAATCCTTCATTCCAAGGCCTAAAAATCACTGATATATTATGTATGATGCCTAGTTTCCATTCTATTACACATATACTAACATATTCTTGCAAGATTTCAAGCAAAACTAGCTCTATTCATGCAATAATCGATAAACTCGAATTTCAACTTTCAAAAACCGAAATAACAAACTTAAAAGGGTCGATTCTTACCTCAATCCGTACGAAATCAAGAATCCAAATGCAGATTGTTGTAGTACTCCTCGAGATCTTTCCGATGACGTATAAATCTCGATAATCGGCCGGTCGGTTTGTGAGATATCTTAGAGAGAAGTAGAGAGAATTCTAGAGAGAGAAAATGTAGAGAGAGAAAATGTAGAGAGAGAGTGAGACCATAGAAAATGAGAGGCTTTGGCCTTTTATTCCCATTTTCACCATTTGCACATTTCCCTCCAATGTCTAGATAATAAATAGCAACGACCTTATCTAGTTGTTAATCAAGAAAATAAAGTTATTGCATTTAGCAACGAACTTAGTCGTTGCTAAGGTAAATAAAATAGTTGTTAAATACTTATAAAATATTTAGCAACGACATATAGTCGTTGCTGATTATTTTTGTCAAATTTAGCAACGACTTTTGTTGAAAATTTAGTTGCAAAAAACTAGCGGGAATTTTTCCCTCCTATTTTTACTAAGTAGCGACGAATTTAGCAACGAAAATCCGTTGCTAACAAATTATAATAACTTTTTTGCATTTCGTTGCTATTTCGTTGCTGATTTCGTTGCTAATTGAAGATATTAGCAACGACACGTGCATCGTTGCTAAAAAGTCGTTGCCCTTTGCAGTTTTTCTAGTAGTGTAACCGGTTCCATAAAATACTGATTTATTCTTAAATTTATCATTAAAAGCTTTTATAATTCATAATATTCCTTAATAATAATTCCGAGTTCAAATTTTCTTAAAATAACAACAAACTTTCTAAATATCCCAAATACATAATAATTGTTCATAATTCAACTTAATTGTAAATTTTCCACTTAATTAGCCCAATTACAACAAAATAAATCCGAGGATGTTACAGCATGGGCTCCACCACGCTCAACTTCGTCCTCGAAGTTATGTGGATTCAAACAATTGCGGATATTTTCTCAACATTTCCGACTTAGCTTCCCATGTGTGATTTGCTCCCTTATGATGCTTCCAACGTACAAGCACCATTTCGATCTCTTTGCTTCTCAACTTCTTTATCTTAGTATCTAACACACACTCCGGCTCCTCAACATACCGGAGCCTTTCATCAACTTGCAGCTCGGTGTGGTCAGCCCAATCCTCATTGTCAGCAGTAAAGGATTTCCTAAGATTCCCAACATGGAATACCGGGTGTATGCCTGACATCCCCTCAGGCAACTCTAAACGATACGACTGATTTCCTACTTTTTCGGTTATCTTAAATGGTTCGACGAACCTCGGAGCCAACTTTCCTCTTTTCACAAATCGTGTAACACCTCTCATAGGTGACACTTTCAGATAAACCCAATCATTTACCTCAAAATTGATTGGTTTGTGCCTCCTATCGTAGTAACTTTTCTGACGATCCTGGGCCGCCTTCATTGCCACCGGACAAGATCCAGCCCAGAACATCGAAAGCTCACATTGCATCACCTTGATGGAAGCGGTGAACGGTGGCAAAGACCTTCATGTGTCGGTGACCATGCCTTCTATCGAGGTTGGGACCGTTGGCGGCGGGACTCAATTGGCGTCGCAATCCGCTTACCTAAACTTGTTGGGAGTAAAGGGTGCAAACAGAGAATCGGTTGGATCAAACGCACAACAATTAGCTAAAGTTGTCGCTGCGGCGGTTCTAGCAGGAGAGTTGTCTCTCCTGTCTGCAATCGCGGCAGGACAACTTGTTAAAAGTTACATGAAATACAATCGTTCAAACAAAAATGGTTTTTCCAAATCTTAAGAATTCTTAACCTTAGTCCCTATTTTAAAAATCTATAAATTTTTGTTGCAAGACTAGATTGTAATCGGAGTGATAATTAATCATTGCAAAAGTCTATAATTGGGAAAATTATACAAAAAAAATCAACGTACTTTTAATATTTTTTTGATTAAGTCCTTGTACTAAATACGTTTATATAAAAGTCCTTCAACTTGAAATTATTTACGAATTGTGTTGTTTATGGTATTTTTTAAGGATATTTCAGATGTTTTTTCATAACATTTCGTTAAGTTAAAAAACTTTTACGGAAACGATTTTTACGAAAACGTTTTTAAGTTAAGAAACTTTTTTGGTGCAACGACTTAATCGAAAAAAAACAAAAAAATAATGTTGCTTTTTACATGATTTTCTCTCTATAATAATAACAACTAGTGTAATACTCGTCCGGTGAACGAGAGAACAGTAAATGTAACAGATATACTTGTAATTTATAATCGCTTATCATACACAATAAGTCGCTTAACATACAATGAATAAATATGTAAAAAAAAAAAATTAAACATCTGTAACGAAAACGGTATACATCCAAATAACACAACCTCAGAAAACAATCAACTCATTAAATGTTAATAGAACATCAAGACTGCAACATCCTCCTAATGTCTTCTGCCTCAGGCATTATCGGATCGATCACTATCTTTGTTACGTCGGTTGAACACAACATATTAACTGAAAATTACGAGAAATAGTAAAGTAAGTATGTGAAACATGAAATAAGACATAGTAATACTAAAACTAACGGACAAGAACTATAATATAACATACTTGACTCAAAACACATAAGAGTCTCACGCAAAACATATATTATGGAGTTTGTCAGCATCGCACGATAGAACCTAACATGCTCTATATCTGGTGTATCATACAACTTTATCTTTATAATATATCCCCAATAAATGAAACACCAATTGATACGAAATAAACAAAGTCATTTAATAAGTAATTGATATATAATAAAACATCATAACAACGAAAAAAAATGTATACTTACGTCATATCCAGCAAGAATACTTCAAACGAATAGCTCAAATTAAAATATGATGTACTAATTAGACGACCATATAAGATTTTTCCAACAACATCTAAGATGATATAAAGTAGAAGTTAGAACCGCACAAAATAACACACATTAAACAACAAAAAAAACAAATAATATATACGGTATTTACTCCATCACACAAGCTTACCGATCATCATGCGTGATCTAGTTGTTTGCTGCAATATACTTCTAATTGATGCTACCACCGGATATAAAGGAACCATACGCTCAACATCAACCGTAACAGATGGAATTGTTGTCTTCTTAATGAAAACTATGCACCACTCAGAACGTAAATCGAATGATCTAAACCTTGGATTATGATTACACGTTCCTTCAATTTTAAAATCATGCAAATGCCATACACCACCCACCAAAGACCTCCAACAGTATAGGTGCATCAACCGAAATGGTATATAAGCTGCCATTTTCTGTCGTTGTAACACAGTTTATTCACGTTAAAGTTACATAATAATTATACAGGGTTACAATATAAAGTTAATAAACCTACTTAGTATAATTTACCATTTACATTTTTATCGATCATAATTAATATCAATCTGTCATTTCTATCGTCTTTCAACAGAATCTCTACTCGAACAGCGGTGATATTCCAACATGCACGAGGATGATTAAGTGACGTAAAATCATCTACCGTCCAAACATGATCCATTACCTACACAAAATATGTTAATGAAAAATGTGTTTCGTAAGTCGTACGATATTGCATCATACTTAACAAATGCATATACGATTACTAAAAAGTAATAAAGCTAATAGTTAGTTCAACAAACATAAGTAATATTAGGAAGATTATACTGGCACTTCATCCTACTAAAAAAACAATAGGTCACATGTACATTAAGACGCTGTAACACGACATTCAACTTTAATTTACAAACAGAAAAATACAGTCAATAACATAAAAAACCATATAACCTCTGTCACACACAATAATTGGTTTTGGAATTCAAACATTGTGTTGGAAAAGGAGTTAAGAAAAGAATCGTTAAGTATAACGTAAGTAGTTGTCATACACAACACAATACAATGTAAAAACCGTAAACAAATGAGAACATGAACAAGAAATTCAGTCGGTATGTGGAGACAAATGCATATGATCATCTATCGTATCAACACCATCACAACCATGTGATGCAGACGATGTGGAACTACTGCTCGGTCGAGTGACCCCCACCAATATGGACTCATCGGAGTCATGATCATGATGTAACCCAGAATCTGTTAGTTGAGAATTATCTGACAATGAGTGTTCTTTTGTTGAACCAACCATTAAATTGGATGGTAACGGCGATACAACTATTGATTCAGTCGAGAGATTAGCGACGACATATTCATAGTCACCGTGAAACTTTACAACAGTAAAACGACGAATACAATGTGGTCTCAAGTTAAATGTGTCCACTATCACATCAAGTACAACGTGTCGTGCAAACAACGTGTCTACAAGGAACCAATACATCCAATCAGGATCCTCACCGCCCTAAGACAGAAATAGACACACATTAACAAAAGTCGTTTAAAGGGTATACGAACAATGAACATTGAGTTCCAGCTTATCGAATAACTAACCTCATTAAAACTCTTGATACTCAACTCACTTGCAGTTAACCCGACAAGCTTTGTTGCATTAGCATTAAATTGAACACAACTCATCTGATGTGTGTCGTTCGTCAAACGGATCACCAATTTATATCTACATGAGGCATAATGTCTTAACAAAAACCGCATATTGTCTAAACATGAGGCATAATGTCTGTCACACCCCGTTACCCCGGTTGGCAACGAAGCGTGACGTCGCGGAAACGTAACCATAATCATAACGAACGACCACTATATGGACGTTTTTAAAATACATCGTTAAAACATTAAGATATAGCAATGGTTTACATACACTACAACAAATATGTCATTTGTTCACATCATTTTTACACGCTTTTTAGAAGTGTGTAAAAGTTTAGTAAATTTTCTACACTTATAAATGTGTGTTAAAATTATTGCAGTAATAAGCGTGAAAATAAATACTAAATCATCCTAATTACCACATTTAAAATCATAAAGAAAAAAGTTCACATGTATATGTGTGAACAAATTTTAATTTTTTCACACTTGAAAATGCAGAGATAAATTTGTCACACTCACTTTTTCCACGCTTCCTCATATGTGAACAAATTAAATGTGACAAATTGATTTTCATACTTTTAAGCGTGGACAAATTATTAGTTTGTCCACATTTATATATGTGAACTTTTTTAAAATACATATTTGGGTATAAAAACTTCACACTTGTAACTGTAACTAATTTTTACATTCTTATAAGTGCGAATAAACATAAAACTTTTTTACGCACTTGCTAAAAGCGTGTAAAAATTACGTGTACAATTGACATTTTTTTTGTAGTGATAATCTGATGTGAAGGAAAGAAGTTCACACAATACAGAGATTTAATTACATAATTAAAGTATCCAAAATAATGCAGCTAAATCTCCGTTAATTTTGAATATGCATGCGACTCCATGGATGCGGAAGCTTGAAAGTAAATACTTCCGAAGGCACACTTGCCTTAATTTCCTGAAAATACACGTTAAAATACGTCAACAAAATTGTTGGTGAGCTCATAGGTTTACACGTAAATCTGACTTGTATGGACAACAATAATAGAGATTGAATTTATAAAATCATAAATTCCATGTTATGTATTACATATAAACCATCATGCAACCGAAGCTTAATTAAAATGAGTTTGCCCTGTGCAGTATCCCCGACTGTAATACCGTGTGTTGAATATATATGCACTCGCTGTTAGCCGACCCGAACTAACCCGAATGGGGGACATGACTCCTAATAGATCTATCCACAATATATTCGCGCTTACAAATAAATGCAATTAACGGTTCATGATATAAGGGCTGATGGAACCACATGTGTAATACATAATAGAAATGAAGATGTTTTCGTGTCCATATAAAAACGAAGCATGTATTTCATCCCCAAAACATAACAGTATGAAAATAGGGGCTATGAGAACTCACCGAGCTTGTGATGGCAAAAACGAGCAAAAAATGCAAATTAGCGTAAGTTGATGGATGATGCACCGGGTGAGTTTAATCGAGCCCTAAATGATAATAGAGACTTAATATCTCTAATATATGATAATATATATTTATATATTTTTATGTCTTAAATCACCCAACATTACAAGTTTATAAATAAAACCCGCTTAAAACGTCAAGTTTATATATATATATAATTTTCCAGCTTTTTCGGAGGTTTTTCGGCCTACTTTGAGGCTGCTTTTGACCAAGCTCCAAAACGTTTTAGGCTTTGGTTTTCTAGGACATTAAACTACTATATACAATGGATTTTTAGAATCAAGAACGGCCATTTTTAAGATGTTTAGGTTAGGGAAAAAGCTTGTTGAAAACCCTATGTTAGCCATTTTTGAGCTGTCAAACTTTAGGTTTCCCAAATAATTGCTGGAGGTCTTAAACTCCAAAATAAATTATGAAAACTTCCAGATCTATAGTTAAGACATAGATCTAACTTTTGAGATAAGAATCAACTCATTTCGTTACGTTATGAATTAGTTATGATTTTTCAAAGTCGATATAAATTTTCTGCCGAAAATCCGCAGTTTATAAACTTGAAATAACGTATGATTCTTGTTGTTTATTCAAAGACTACTTGTATACAAGTTATAAAACAGATATATATTACTTGTTTTCATAATATTAACACTTTTATGATGTGTTTATATATTAATAAACACATTTAAAGAAACAACTTAAAAACAAAACTAGAAATTTATAAACTTGAGTTTTTATGAAACTTGTTGTTGTTGGTGATTATATATATATATTATGCAAGACTTATATAAACATAAATGTATGATGAAATAAGTTAGTATTTACTTACTTTGAAGTGTTAGGAGTATGAAATTGAGAAGAAGTTGGAACTCTTGCAAGATTTGGACCAAGAACACTTGAATTTCACCAAGAACACTTGAATAAGAATGTTTGTAATGTGTGGGTGTATGGATCCGGTTTTGAGAGGAGAGAAAGAGATATTTTGGTGTGAAAAAAATGAAGAGGAATTCTCTCTATTTATAGAGAAAAGTTGGCCTTGAAAAGATGGTGGTAATGGAGGTTGAGTGTGAGATCTTGGATGAATTGAAAGGAAGAGATGTGATTGTGATTGTGTATGGAGTTTAGTATTAAAAAAATGAAGTCAAAAGCTACATTTGTACTACTATGGGCCAGATTTTGATGATGTATTTATGATGTATTATTAATTTTTTTTTGTATAAAAGTATTTCAACATGTATTCTTTTATTTCACTTTTTATGTAAATTCATAAATACTTTTGAATGCTTTTGTTTAATGAATTGTTTTAGTCTTGCATAATTAATGTTAAGTAAGTGTATTAATGCATGATTAGTGTCACTAATCATAATTTAATTATGTACTTAGTTGCATTAATCCATCATATCGTAAATCGATCGGATTAAATGATTTACCGATGCATCGCACCGACGAATTTGATTCTGATTGAGTTGAATTTCTTCATGAACCTTGTTAATCACTTTGATTAATTTCTAATGACCATTGATTAGGTTATACTTGGCTATTAAATACTGATTAGGTCGTAGTTGCTAACCTGGTTTAATGTCGGATGTTACAATCTCCCCCTGTTAAGGGAATTTCGTCCCGAAATTAGCTCGTGTTCTCCACTGCTTGAGTATTTGAGAACAGGTGAGGGTATTTTTCCCGAAACTGATCTTCGTGTTCCCATGTAAACTCAGGACCTCGTTTAGAGTTCCATCTGACTTTTATTATTGGGATCCGGCTGTGCTTTAGTTTCTTGACTTCTCGATCTATTATTTCCACAGGTTTTTCAACGAGGTTCAACTTATCGTCTAACTCCAGTTCGTCCATGGGTGTGACGAGTGTTTCATCAGCCAGACATTTCTTAAGGTTGGATACGTGGAAGGTATTATGAACGTTACTAAGCTCTGGGGGCAGATCGAGTCGGTAGGCTACCGGGCCAATTCTTTCGGAAATCTTGAATGGTCCGATATAACGAGGATTGAGTTTTCCTCGTTTCCCAAAACGGATTATGCCTTTCCAAGGCGAGACTTTCAGCATTACCTGATCTCCCTCATGGAAATCCAAATCCTTCCGTTGAACATCTGCATAGCTTTTCTGTCGATCCCGTGCGATCTTTAATCGGTTCCTAATCTGGACTATCTTTTCTGTAGTCTCCTGGATGATCTCGGGTCCAGTGATTTGGCCGTCTCCTACCTCAGCCCAACAAAGCGGTGACCGACACTTTTGCCAATAAAGTGCCTCAAATGGAGCATTTTTAATGCTCGTACGATAATTCCACTAATTCAAATGAGTATCTCAACACTTCCAAAAATCCATTACACAGGCTCTTAACATAGGTTCTAGGGTTTGAATCTTTCTTTCATTTTGACCATCGATCTGATGGTGATAGGTGGTACTCATGTCCAAGTTTAATTTAATGTTATACGCATGATATATGAATTTCACATACATTCGCACTTTCTGTGTCCTTAAAAATTATGTGAATGCTCAATACATAATTATGTGAATGGTCATCCATGTGAATGGTCATTTCACATCATTCACATGGTGTGAATGACCATTCACATGATATTTTTTTTACCATTCACAAGATTTATGATGTTGCTACTTTTGAAAAAAAAGTCTTATAATGTTGTTTTATACATGTTTATTAAAAAAAAAATACATGTGAATGATCATTCACATTAGGGTACGCTGGAATCTCAGAGGTACACTAATGAACCTGATTATATATATATATATATATATATATATATATATATATATATATATATATATATATATATATATATATATAGTTGGGTTCAATTGAGAACTTTTATGCATCGAGGTACGGGGGAACCATTTTATAGCCATTGGATCAAGTCGATCTCATGATGCATCATACCTGATGCATCTCGTGATGCAACATAGCAGATGCATATAGCGAAGGGTAGTTTAGGAAAAAAAAACTATATAATTTAATTAATTTTAAATTTATATTAATTAAATGTTGCATCGAATATTTAAATAACAAATGCTAAATAAATTTATATAAATACACTTCCAAAATTATTACAAATTCAAATAATGACAAGATTCACATGCATCATTATTGTTCATCATTTGTGTTCATAATCTTCATATCCATCCTTCATGTTCATCATCTTCATATTCAGCTTTCATGATGCATCCTTCGTGTTCATCATCATCTTCATATTCATCCTTCATGATGGATCAACTTGGTCATCCAAAAACCTTAATATAACATGATGCAACAACGTGTTAATCCAAAAACCTTAATCTAATATGATGCAACAACGTGATTATCCAAAAACCTTCAAACATCTAAAAATTCAACATGTATCAAGATGCATCGTTCATTCAAACATCAATTGTTCATCGTTTTCTTCAAACATTCATACCTTCAAGAAACGTATTTTTTAATCACGTTTTTCATTCATGGTGTTCATCATTCAAAAAATTCATCGTGCATTCAAAAAATGCGGTGGTTATTGGCCGCCGAGAGAGAGAGAGAGAGAGAGAGAGAGAGAGAGAGAGAGAGAGAGAGAGAGAGAGATGGTCGGTGGTGCAGCAGCCATGAACCGAGAGAGGGAGAGGGAGGTGACGGGTGGTGCGATGGTGGTGCAGTTACGGTGGTTCGATGACGGTGCATCGGTCGAGAAAAGGAGATGATGATGGTGGTGTAGCGGCCGAGAGAGCAAGACGGTGGCCGAATTTTGAGAATGAGAGGGGGGGTGGGGCGGTCACATGAGGAAGGAGAGGGAGAATGGTTGACCATGGATGGAGAGAGAGGGAGGGTGAGGAGAGAAAGAGGGAGAAATTTTTGGTAAGTTGTTTAATGTATTGATTTGTTTCCTAATTTAATTAAACCTAATTTATTTATAATTACTTAATTTTCTTATAATTTTTATTCCACAGATACCCTTAATTTACCCGTGGTAGATAGTCCGATGCACAAAAGTTCTCAATGGTGCCTCGATGCACAAAAGTTCTCAATCGAGCCCCAATATATATATATATATATATATATATATATATATATATATATATATATATATATATATATATATATAGTTAAAGAAATTATGAAGTCACCAGTCATTAACAGCAATAGCTTCTCGGAAATTATGAAGTCACCAGTCATTAACAACAATAACTCACAGTTTAACTGAGTTTTTTTTAAGGATTAAAAGTGTAACATCCCTACTTTTCAATTATTTGTAAATTGGCAATTTAAGACTCAATTATTGTATTAATTGTAACATCCCGTTTCTAGAATTATTGCGTGGATTTATTTTAGTGGAGGTTTAATATATTATTATTGTGTGGGTCCAATAATAACCCGAGTAGTGGATTATACGTGTCGGGTTTGCGAGTTACGTGGCGTTGAATAATTAATTTAGTGGATTAATTATATATTTGGGTTCGTGGAATTAATTGGGTTAAATGGATTTTAATTGTGAAAAGAGGGTATCGGGTTCGGGTTATCGGGTCGGAACCCGTTAAAAGGTGAAAATATATATGTACGTCCTTTTTCCTTCCTTTCCTCAAATAGAAGCGTGTAGAGAGTGTGTGAAATCAGTATGTGTATAGTGTGTGTGTGCTCGTGGCTTTCCAGCAGCAAGAAAGCTTCAAAATTCAAAGGTTAATTGCAGGAATTGATCTCCAACTCCATTGTTGAGTGTTCTTGAGATTTGGAGGTAAGATTTCATGATTTTGGCTTCTAATTTTCGTGATATATGGTATTGGGTTTGTGTAAAATGTTGAAGTCTTGTAAAAAGGATCTTTATGTACTGGTTTTGGAGCAATTTTGTGGCTGGAATCGAAGTTATGGAGGGATTTTAACCCTCTGGACAGAACCAGATCGGCGAGCAGGGAAGGAGCAAACAGCCAGGGATCGCGGCCGCGATGCCCTGGGCGCGGTCGCGATGCGGCCGGAGCAGTGCGGGCGCGATGGGGGTGGAGCGCGGGCGTGTTCGGGGTCCGTGGGCCGGGGCTGTTGGGGTCGGGTTCGGAGGTTTTCGGGTTGAGTTCCGTTTGAAATTCTTGGGTTATGTCTCGTTGGGGTTCGTTTTAGTATTTGGGTTCCGTTAGGTTTGTTTTGGGTCAGGTATATTGTGAGTCGGGTTCGGTTGAGATCTCGGTTGGGGTTTTCGGGGTTTCGTTGGATCATTTTGAGTTCGAGTAGGGTTGCGTTCATTATGAGTTTGTGATATGTGTTTGTGGATTTGTGTTAACGAGTAGGGATTTGTGTAATTTCAGGGACGAGTCAGCGAGCCGAGCCGAGTCAGAGATTCCGGGATTAGTGGATCGACCAGGTGAGTACCCGAGTTCCTTTTTCAAACCCGGGACCGTTTTGCGAGTCGTTGTTGTATGTGTATATTGTGCTATGTGTTTGAGACAGGGACGCGAGCCACAGGTATGATTCTATTCTTACATATGTGATATATGTGCATGAGATGAGATCCAGTCCGGGGTCCGTAATGAGTTCCATACTGTCAGGATCTAAAAATTATGAAAATTATGAATAACCAAGATTAACTGATTTGAATTTATCAGAGTATAAATCAATAATCTTGCTTTGAATCAAAGTTTAATTAAGAAGTTTGCGGAATAACACTTAATTATTTTGACAAAAACTTTCAGAATCAATAATAGCATAAAACATAAGAAGTAATCAAGACTGTTTGTATTGCTGAATTCAATGATTACAATCACCTCTAATCTGTTTTGATTAGACGAAAAACACAAACTGTTCTTAGGGTTTTACAACCTTAGAGGCTTAAGAAAACTTGAACAATAAAGCAATTACAGACTCAAAATATGCAGAAAACTCTTATACAATAGAAAGACCTATTCTATGTATTTATATTGCTTTATGGACGTGTTTCCTTGAAGGACTATGACTTCTCTGATAGTAGATATGCTGGAATCTTCTTGTAGATATCTTCCCTGAAAATCAGCACATTCTGTTTATGAAACTGTTGAGCAGCTTGAATGGCTTGACAGCATGAACTGAGCAGCTTGAGTTGTTTTGCTCTGGCAGCCTGAACTTTTACACTGGCAGCTCGAGTTTCTTCAACTAGCAGCATGAACTTTGTACTTACATAGAAAATCTACTAACAGTCTGAGAAGTCTAAACTAACAGTTTGAGTATACTTAAACTATTTCCCAACACATACGGACGGTGATTCGCGATGGGTTATCGCGCGGGTTGACTGTCCCTAACAGTCCTTGGGGCGTGTATACACGGCAGGGCCTGTAGCCGGTTCGCGCCCGTGCTACAGGGTGTGAGCTAACCACCGGTGCGCACAGTCGTTAGCTGGGGAAGGGTTTCCCCCTCAGTGATTCTGTGTGCAGGGCTGTGAATCTCATGTATGTGTTCATACCTGTATTGAGATATTGATTGCCAGGGACAGAGATTGAGCTACTGTTGAGTGTATGTGCTATGTGTATGTGTGTTACATGTATTCTGCGCAGAGTCTAACCCTCGAGTACTCACGAGCTTTCGAGCTTACGTATTCGAGTCTTCCATGTTCAGGGCGTCAGTGACAGGAGTAGCAGCCGAGTTTGATTAGCTGGGGCCGGGAGCTATCTGGGAAGCTTTGTGTTAATTTGTGTAATGATCTGATCAGTACAGCTTATGTTAGCACTTTTGGGCTTATGTAATCTAGTGGATTATGTGTTAATGATATTATGTGAAAGTTTTAAATTACCAGTGATTTCGGGTTATCCTATGACATGTGTTTAATAGAGTATTGAGAGGCTGCCACCTGTGTATTGAATTGACGTGGCATTTCCGGGTTCGGGAGGGGTGTTACATTAATGGATTATTATGTCAATTTAAGCAAATTTCAATCACAAAATTTTAAAAATAACAATGATAATGAGAAATTATCATTGTCGTCTTTTGAGCGAGCATAACAATGAGAAACCGATCCGGACATTTTAAATCGGTTAAATAAGAAATACAAAGTGGAGGGGTGTAATGTGCAAATAGGTCAAAATAACAAATAAAAAGTGGAGAAAACCCTTCATTTCAACCTTCATTTTCTCTCTCTACACTCTCTCGTTTCTCTCTCCTCTCTCTCACCGAATTCTCTCTCTCTCTCTCACCGAATTCTCTCTCTCTCTCTCTCTCTCTCTCTCTCTCTCTCTCTCTCTCTAACTCTCAGATTCAATTCAAGGACCCAAGATTGTTGGAATCAAGTGTCATAAATCTGGAATCAAGCTAATTGGAAGGAACTATAATCAATACAACAAACGATTTGAGGTAAAAATCGTACTATAATATGAATTTTTGATGTTTTGGGTTCGGTTTTCATAAAAAACCGAATCATAGGCTTGTGATCACAGATGATGATGCATGTTATATGTTATTATTGGAATGTTAAAATCGAGTATGAAGGATGATACATACCAAATTTCAGTTTTTGATTCGAAGTCTAAGTATGATTTTGAAATATATGTGTGTTTTAGTGTGTGTGTGTTCATCGATGTTTGATGAAAAATGGACACAAATGGGTTAATTTGGTATATTAGTGTTATGTTATAAGTTAAAAAGTGTACATTAGGTTCATATTTGCAATCTTAGATACAGAAACATGCAAAAATGGTCAAAAGTATTTTCTGGAAAATGTTGGAAAATAATCAAGTATGAACTCGGATTGGATGAACCGAATTCGGACCATCCGAATTCAGGCACTGTTCATCCAAAGTTCGGACCAATATCCGAGCTCAGACCAATATCTCAATTCGGACTTCAACTCATTTCGGACCATTACCCCATTTCGGACTATTACCCCAATTCGGACCTTAACCCAATTCAGATCACCCCTATTTCGGACCATTTGTATTTCGGACCATCCGAATTCGGACGTCAGTAAAATTACACTTAGTTTTCAGAATTTAAGCTTTAAACAATTACTAACATAAATTCACTATTACACTGACTTGACAGATCATTGTGGTGTTATCAAACACACATTGATTCAGAGACAAACCACACTGTACAAACCACTGTGAGTAATAGATTATCATTCTACATTTATTGTATTTGCATTCACGTTTTACATATTCAATGACATGTTCACATTGTTCATATATATATATATATATATATATATATATATATATATATATATATATATATATATATATATATACAATTGACACTCATGAATGATTTGTTGTTATGATGCACACTCGTACTTGACATGTAACACACATGTAGCCAGCGTTCAATTGAAAGTGCATCTATTTACATCATGTTTGCACTGCATGATCATTACTTCACAATCTGATGTGACCTGGACTGGGGCTGACAGCAGGCCACTGTCGGGGACTGATCATCCCTCTCGTTATCCTGGTCAGGTTCGGCACATCCCCGATCAACATTTGAACTGTCAAACCCCATGCTTGCACTGCATGATTTTACACATACTATGGGGCTTTCACTGCCAGATTTCACACTATGCTTGTAAAGAAATATATGTTGAATGTATAATCTGTTATCTCACTAAACAAATTAGCTTACTGTTGACTCACAATGTTTTCAGGCAAAGGCAAAGGTGTAGCTGGACCTTCTACTTAAGCAATTCATTTTACATCTCGGTGTCCTAGAAGCTACTTTGGTACATGGATGATATAGCTTTGGGGCTGGGATTTGATACTGTCAAAACAATTATGTTGATGTAATAGTTAGACTTTATCACTGTAGACATGTACTCTTATTGCTTTGGTGTGGAACTGCTGAAATCTGAATTAAACATCAATTTTAATTATCATGTTATTCATTGGGTTGTGCGTTGATCCTGGTGATTTCAATTATACTATCAAAATATGAGGACGTCACAAAAAGCTTCAGTAACTTAAGACGTTTTGTTGATACATTCTCATATCACCATATTTGAAGCAGTATTGAAACCTTAAAGTTTCATTTGGTTTGATTAAATTACTTTGTTTAGTTACGTCTGATGTAATTATAAATTTCAATGTAAACATATATAAACTTAACAAATTTTGATGTCTTTACAAGAGTAACTTAAACATAAAACATATTAAACCGAATCATATATGAACTTAAGACTACACAAATTGCATTAATAAAACATATGCATTCATTTATACATTTCGATTTTATACTTCATTAACCTCATATTTTGGTAACAATTATAATTAAAGCAAATTTCATGTATTTTGGCACTGTAAAAAGTAACTATTATATGTAAATGTTAGAATTATATCCTTCGTTAAAAATTCATAATCAATTCCGTACGTATGGAAGGAAAAATAATTCAACAAAAACAAATAGAACGCTACATTCCTATACTTTTCTAAAAATGTATAATTAATACAAAGATGTTAATATAAGGAAATAAATAGATCAAACTCATCTACCTAAATATGCATAAAGATGTTACCAATGTATAATTAATACAAAGATGTTAATATAAGGAAATAAATAGATCAAACTCATCTACCTAAATATGCATAAAGATGTTACCAACTGAAACATAACATAACCAATTTGATTACCAATATGCAATATACATGAAATACATAAACATAATATATAAATTATATTCAATTAAATTAATATAGTAATGAAACCATTGATAATATATTAATTAAAGAAAAAATTATGCAAAAAAACCATAAAAGTATAAAATTATTTCGATTAAGTCCCTGTTTCATTTTTTTCTCTGATAAGTCCCCAAATGCATAAACCTTTTAAATTAACTCGTCAACGTGGTATAGCAGGGTAACATAGTTGAACCTATTTTGTAAAAACGACATTTGTATAAATTTTTTGACGATTAAGTCACCCACTAAATTGTTTGTTGTTATTATTATTGATAACTTTAAATTATAATAAAACTATCTACTTATGATTTTTTTGTTAAGTCTTAAAATTATTTTTTTTTATATTTTTGAATATTTATTTACGTTTATATTACAATTTTATAATAAATGATTGTTTATTTAATAATATTAAATGAAATCTTTTACTTTTGAACTTTTCAATATACTACGACGTATCATTCTTATTTTTTTTATTTTTTTCAAACTTTTAAAAACAATGATTCCTTCATATTTCATCTTCCAATAATAAAAAACAGTTGTAACATGTTTCGTTTGAAAAAGCGGAATGGATTACAAATTGAATAGTTTGAAACGATAATCCAGAACGTTTTTTCAATAACTACACTACTTTTTTTTTTGAACGACAAACATTCATACTCCTACTCTTAAACTACTCTTTTATACAAAGAACTTTAAATTTAAACGAATCGAAGTCAAGTTGTTTGAAACAATTAAAAAGAGGAACATTGAGATTTCAAAATTAGTGACCAACTCAAAGAAATCATAGAATAAAAGGGTGACAACATGCAAAGTTAATAACTATTCATGAAAAGAAACAACGTTTGCAACGAAAACAAAAAGCTGTAACCACAGGACCATCTATGTATGTTACTGTAAATAACGAAATAAAATACAAACATCAAAATGTTTATCAGCTAAACAAAAACAGAAACAAACATAAAATCAATACAACTAAATCAATCAAATAGAAGACAGACACACACATAAATATACACATATATATACACGTACACACACATAGATACATACATATACATACATACACACACACACACACACACATATATATATATATATATATATATATATATATATATATATATATATGTGTGTGTGTGTGTGTGTGTATGTTTAAATGAGATCATATGGTAAATAAAAACTTTATGTGAAATGGTGAGTAAACAAAAATGCATATTCAGTCAGTGTGTTAAAATAAACTATCATTTTGTTTTTTTAGTCCAAAAGTTATTGTTTAATCGCAAAATATAACATTCATACAAGACATATATTTTATTGATTGAACGTTTATGACATATAAAAAAAACATTTAAGTTGTCACAGAATCCATATTATATAGTTATAAAAGAGAATTTTGTATGTCCCTCTAAAACTTCATGATATCATATATATCCGACTCAAAAAAAGAATTTCATATATGTGCTTCTAAAACTTCATAATATCATATTCACCCAATTTAAAACTTTAATATCATATATACCATTTAAAACTTTTAAATATATCAAATATATCCAAAGAATTTATTTATTCCTTTTTATTACTTTCAAAGTCATAATAAATATTCATCATTAAAGAAATGACCAACTCTACCCTTTTTATTTCTTAAACTTCATAATTTCGTATTTACCTAATATAAAACTTTAATATTTAATATATAACATTTACCAAAGTAAATGTTACTATTCATAAGCTATTCATAGGAATAGTAAAACCAAAATAATAATATATACGTGTTTGTGTAATATTTTAATAAAAAGGTTTGTAGCTCAATTAGTTAACATGTGTGTCATTGTATGAGAGTTCATGAGTTCAAATCCACATGATTGAAGAATATTGCTCACTTAGTTTTTTTTACATGTTGATCTAATGTATTTTAATTTTAAAATATTACTTTAATATAAATTAAACTAATTTTCTACCAAACATTTTATTTCTTAAATATATTTTAACCACATGATTGAAGAATATTGCTCAATTGGTTTTTTTTTACATGTTGAGTTAATCTAATGTATTTTAATATTACAATATCACTTTAATATAAATTAAACTAATTTTCTACTAAACATTTTATTTCTTAAATATATATTAAGAAAATATGTCTCATTTCTCCATGTATATAGCTTTTTTAAGAAATAATATTTGAAAGATTAAATAAGATAATTTGATTTTTTAATTGCACTATATATTTTAATTTTATCATTGAACTATTGTATATTATTAATCAAATATTTTAATTAACAATAATTTATTATTTATTTAATAATATAAAAACAATAATAGAAATAATGCATGCATTGTGTGTTAATTTCTTTTTTCCATTATAATTTATTATGTGGTTTGAAACTAGATCAAACAATAAGATGGTTTTGATTTTTACACACATAGTCAATCAAAAACATTGTAAAACAAGAAAATCCAATGTTGGACTCCTTTTGGAGGAAAGTATGGAGTTGGCGGTGCAAAGCGGGAGATAGGTTAGAATTAGTTTTCTCTCTTATGGATCTAGTGTTACGTGAAGATTCAATGTCGGAAGAGAAAGTTATATTCAAAAGGGTTTTGATGGTGGTGGTATGAACAATTTTGAAATTGAACGTTGTATTCAAAGTCAATAACGCATAATTTCAAAAATTGTAATATATTTAATAGAAATAACATAACATTTTGCTTCAAATATCAAATATGTATGTTAATATGTTTTTTTAATATATTTTAATAATTTTTGTATGACATTATACCCCGCCGCGAAGCGCGTGCAAATTTCCTCGTTATATATACCCGTTAAAACTTTTAAATATATCAAATATATCCAAATTATTTATTTATTCTTTTTATTACTTTATTACTGTATTATATGATATTCTTTCTTAAAGAATGTGTTTATTATGAATTTTAAAGTAATAAAAAAGAATGAATAAATAATTTTGATATATTTAAAAATTTCAAAGGGTATATGATACCAAAGTTTTAAATTAGGTAAATACGATATTATGAAATTTAAGAAATAAAAAGGGTAGATTGGTATTTTTTTAATAATGGATATTTATTACGAGTTTTAAAGTAATAAAAAAGAATAAATAATAATTTGGATATATTTAAAAGTTTCAACGCGTATATACGATATTAAAGTTTTAAATTGGGTAAATATGATATTATGAAGTTTAAGAAATAAAAAGGATAGATTGGTCATTTATTTGATAATGAATATTTATTATGAGTTTTAAAGTAATAAAAAGAATAAATAAATTATTTGGATATATTTGATATATTTAAAAGTTTTAAGGATATATATGATACTAAAGTTTTAAATTGGGTAAATATGATATTATGAAGTTTTCAAAGGACATATATGAAATTCTTTTTTTGTGTTGGGTATATATGATATTATGAATCTTTAGAGGGACATATATGAAATTCCCCCTAGTTATTATGAAGGACTAATTACACAGTTGAAATTATAGAAAAGAAAATTGTCATGACAACATAAAATAAAACAAAGTAATTAGTAATTTTATAAATTCCCATATTGTGGTAACATACATGCAAATGATAATAGATATTAAATATTAGTAGATTCTTTAATATAATAATTGTTCATGTACGTTGCTCTTATAAATGGTAAAATAGTCTTCGGATAATTGAAATAACTCTTGATATTTACAATATGTATTATGTCACCATTTACCAAAACAACAAATGTAAGGACCCGGTTCAATTGGGTACGCATGGGCTTGGGACAAAAAATTGGCGGGTCCAAAGATAACCCTAAAGACGAAGACCATATATAATATCCCTAATAAGAAAGATTCACCTAACACATTTCATTTTATCGCTTCATCTCCTGCTTACACTCCTCTCACTGCCTCATGACCATTTAAATTTTGAACACCCTAATCAACGGCCGATGACCGACTGTCGCCGACTGCTCAGCTGCCTACTTGGCTATTACATCACCGAACGCTTCGGAGGTAAGGAGCTTACAGCTAAGTACACATAATGTCTTTTGTACAAACCGATTTCATAAAACTTGTGTCACCGGATGTGTGACCGGCGATGTGATACTTGCCTGATGGCCAGATGAACACCAACGGCTGTGTTTATTGTTTCTGCAATTGCCGATGAAGGAGTAGAAAAGAATCGATTGGGTTTCCACCGTGGTCCAACCTTCTAGGCAAGATCTATACACGATGTAGATATATGCGTGTATACATGTACATTACGTCAGATCCACTTTTAAGATCGACGATTTGGGAAATATATATTAAAGTGAGTATTTGATTACAATAGTTACACAAATCTTCATCACCGCTGTCAATCCATGGCAGACGGTGATGGAGCATGAAGACGAGTCACTTCAAAACCGCTGTCAATCAATGGTTGTCGGTGATGAGCTAAACATATAGTTTTGTGGCTTCGTTGAAACCACACATATCCATGAATAACTACACTAAACATCGTTCGACCTTGGACGATGTATAACATCAGGCTACTGGTGGATTTAAGTGTAGCAACGACATTGAAGTCGGTTTGTTTTCATATACGAATTTCTGAGTTGCAAAGTCGTTCAAAGGGAAATGTCGTTTGTTTGGTTATAGAAAATAATATGAGAAACTCATTAAATGATACATCCAACAGTCAACTACAACGCAGATCTGTTGATGGCTGTGGGTGCTGTTGATATTCGTTGATTTACACAGTCGGCGATGATGAAAGGCTATGTTGACCTATCTAGCTGTTGTAACTAACGCAACACATTTCGGTTAGTCAATATTTTCAAGTTTAAACTGTTGCAATAATTAACAATAGTTTGGTTGATTACGGAGTGTTTACATGCTACCGATGTGACGACAATAAAAGTTTTTATGCTTATCTCCTGGAAATAATGACATATTATACATGCAACCGTCATGGAAGCATAAATCAGTCTCTTGAACGATTGTCTGGCGGGTGATGATTTATACACTAACACTCTTTTTTCATGGCATACTTAGCCTACATTCTGGATTCTGTTTCTTTATTTTTTTACAATTGTTCGTATTCATATGCGTTATATGTTTCTGATTTTCATAACTGTTTGCAACACATAAGAAATTGTTTCAATACGTTGTTATAACTGCAAAAATGGTTAACACTTACAAGTAAATAGGTTCTAACAAACACAATCAGGAAAATGGAACATCTATATCCGTGTCTATGTAACAGTACATAACTCTGTACATCTTGCTAACGTTTGTTTGTATTACAATGCAGATGATTGACATCATAAATCTGTTATAAAATGTGTAAAATGTATATAAATTAGTCTATGTATCTATTCAAATGGCCTGTATTAATTTTTTAATTTTTTTTGTAATCGTTATATAAGACTACTGCCCCTTGGCAGCACACCACATGGACCTGTGGTGCAAGGTAAATTTCTAAACTCTTTTGCTATTTAAATTTCATTGATCTTGAAATATGTTAGTTAATTGTAGCAGAACTTGACCACATTGCGTAGACAGTGTTGGAATCCTAGTCATTTAAAATTAATTTTAAATATGTAACAATCTGATGGGATTACATTCAAGTACGTGTAGATGAACCTAATTTGAATACTGACTTCATGGACACTTTCCATATATAACAACTAACCACATAGGAAAAAGTTAGTAACTTTTGTAACATAAAATGATGGTTACATAATTTTTTAGTAGCAAATAAATTAGGTAAGTTAGGTCATAACAGATTGTAAAGACATCCAACATTTGTAAGTGCGAATATGAAATAAGTAAACCATTTGAGTATGTGTCTGGGTTCATAATTTTTTTTTAAACAAATGAACGCCATTGTATCTGTATCTTTGTCATGTCTTTTTAATACTTATCATGTGAATGTGACATTTATGGTTTATGTTTGTTACATATGTCAGTACGTATTTGAAAACTTCAATCTGGTAAGCTAAAAAAAGGATAGTGTTTTATTTGATATATCAGTTTAAGATAAAGTTGTATATTACCAGTTAAGTGGCATTTGTTAATCATTTGTAGCAGCTTATTTGATTCTTTTTGTGGTTCATGTCACTATGAAATATGAAAAACCTAACATCGAAAAACAAAATACGTACCAACTAATAATTAATACTTCTAGTTGACAAATTACATTACTTTGATAAGTAATTTTAATAAACCAAACATAAACAATTCAAAACAACTTTCTTACTAATAATTAATACTTCCACTCGACAAATTACATTACTTTGATAAGTAATGTTAATAAACCAACATAAACAATTCAAAATAGACAGACGACGTAAAACTTAAACATTAGGAAATAGATTTGATTAAATATTGTAGTTTCGAGCAGTTGAAGCGTCCGAAGATGTGTCACCATGTATATCCACATTTTCATCTTCATTCGACGTGATCTCTATGACCTCATCCCATTTCCAGTTTAATAAATTTGTTAGACGTTTCTGAAGTTGTTCACATCGACTTTGCTGAAAGAAAAAAACCAAACAATTGAACAAATAAAAAAATTTGTTAATATGTTGGCATTTGATAATAAATGACTAAATCTTCAGTTCTTCACCCCCAGATGAAAAATATAAGCTAACGTGATTAAATTAATCCAATTGCCTGCATTTAGCTCCTCCTAGAAAAAATAAATACAAACAACGGTAAAGGAAATATTATAAAATGTGCATTTTGTGGATAAGATTAATTCATACCTGTAATTGGTCAGCAACCCCAGCCTGTTAATCTTGGTCCATGTGTGTGTGCACTTCCATGGGTATACGTTTCAATAAATGTGTAGCTTTTAAATCATCCAGCCAAGGTTATTTATAAGTGAAATTTGGCAGTTACTTGCTGATGATGTATTATGATTAGTGCCCCCACATTCTAACCCATTATCCTTCCATGATGCGTCAACATGCCATGTATGCATTTTTAGGGGGTGGTGGTTGGGAGGGGGTTTAGAAAATAACTTACATAATTAATTGGCATAATTGGTGATTTGTAATTCTATAACTTAACATTATAACGTAAAAAACATTGCCTGTTAAATTTAGTATACTCTTATATTTGATAAAAATGAAGGATTTTAAAACACTTGGCATGAGTTAAAGATTTAATCAATAAGGTAGATTAAAATTTTTTTGGTCTAAGTTATCATTAATTATCCTTGATATAAAATTAAACATGAGTACCGTGTTTGGTCAAGCTAAACATTATGCATTATTAAGCAACGAACTTCGTCATATTATTAATATCGAAATTAACCGATTAAATGTTAAAAGATACTAAGGCAGCAAGTTTTTTTCAACCTCAAACGACCTTTTGTTTTCCAGCTGCAATTGTCTTTTTACATTTGATACAGACCATGATTCTAAACTTTATAAAACACAGGACGAAACGTCCTTACTAAGTGAATAAAGACATTATCATTAACTATACATCTGCGAATTGTGTTGAAAACTACTTTCAGTGATAACACAGTAAATATTATAAGAAGGCTATGATGATTATTGTATTCATTGTATGAGTAAATCAGTAAACTTATAAAAAAATTGGACGTAACTTGGCTTGGCGAGATATGCGATCATGACCTTTTGATTGATTGACGCAGCCATGGCGGCTAACCTAAGTTTGTCGTTATGACTCTAACGACCTGGACCTTTAACACACACACACACACACACACACACACACACACACATATATATATATATATATATATATATATATATATATATATATATATATATATATATATATATATATATATATATATATAATACTTGAATATGAAAATATGCAATTGTTGTCGTTCGTCTTTTGTGCTTTATGAATAAGATGATGTAGAAAAACATTGGCTTGATATTGGCTGGAATTTAAGTAGAACATTATCTAAAGAAACAACAACTAATATAATCCAAAACTACGATAGTAAATGGAACTGGTTCATACTAACCAGGAAATGAAACAAAAAAAGACCAACATTAAAACATAAAAAAAACAGAAACTAAACACATGGTGCGTAAGGGCCGTTGTCGTTGTTGCTATCGTCGTCCTTAAGGTGGTAGACTTTTGTTCCATTAATTGTCGATATCCTTGGTCGTTTCGATATGCTCCCTCCATCAGTAGAATACCTTGGTCTCCCAACAGTGGGAATGCTGGTGTCGTCCTCGTCATCGCTAGCAAAACAATTATGTCAGCCTCAGGAGTGGTTCGTAATTGTTCACGATTTCAAATCCGTTTTTGACGCTTTTTGATATAGTTGATCACTGCTAGCAAAGTTTCTTCTATCTCTGGAGTTAGCTGTGAATACATGAAAGTTAATTAACATATTATTAGGAATAAATGGTAATGAACTTGTGATGCATTACCTGACCATTTCGAATACACCCTCCTTGGTAGGCGTTTTGTTGTATGGACTACACAACATGCGGACACACACACACGTTTATATACATCACTGTGTTGATAATGTAGATAAAATTACTGAAAAAAGGAATCGTTTAAGTTAACATGTTATACTTACCTCCGTTGATTGAAGTTGATTGACTTCATCATCATCAGAATCACTGAATATATGTAACATCCGGCTTTTGAACCTGGTACATGGATTTATTTTAGTGGATTTATTTTAATAATATTGGGTCGGACCAATTACATCCCGCTTAGTATATTGATACGTGTAAGGACCGTGATTATGTGTCACCGAGTTATTATTATAGTGGATTAATTATACATTTGGGATATCGGGATTAATTGGGTTGAAAGGGTAGTAATAGTGAAAATGTGATATTAGGTTCGGGTTATCGGGTCCGGAGCTTCTAAAAATAGAAATATATATATGAGTTCGTATTGAACGTTATTTTCTCTTTCCGTTGCAAAAAAACTCAGGATCGTGTGTGTGTTTTGTGTGTGATATCAGTAAGAAAGCTTCTAAAATCCGAGAACGGGTTCTTTTGGGCCTTTGGGTCGGGTTTTGGGAGTCGGTTGGGATTGTGTGTCGGGTTCGGTTCGGTTAAAGAGTCGTGTCTAGGTCTGTTTTATATATCATTTGGGTCTAATATGACAGTTGGGCTCCGTGTGTTTACAGGGACGAGCCGACAGCAAACTGAATCAGATCAGAGGTTTGAGAGTTTCGTGAATCAGTCAGGTGAGTACTCAAGTTCTTTTCCAAACCTGCGCCTCTTTTTGGGAATGTAGCTGTGTAGCTATTATTATATGTGTTGTGTATGAGACAGGGACGTGAACCTCAGGTATGTTTTTCTATCTTATATGTGTTGTGTATGTATAATATGAGATCTATTCCAGGGAGTAGGGGTGAGCGACGGGTACCATTTTCCGAACCCGAACCGGTACCGAATTAATCTATTCGATTCGGTATTCGATTTTTAAATTAGCTAAAATTCGGTATTCGGTACTCTCGGTTCGGTATTCGGTTTTTAAATTAGCTAAAATTCGGTATTCGGGACCGAACCGACACCATATAAATTTATACGGTTCGGTATTCGGTTCTTTCAAAACTAATAATTCGGTTTGGGTATTTTCGGGATCGGTACCGGTTCGGTTCGGTCCGGTTCGAGCTCACCCCTACCAGGGAGTCCGTGATGAGTCCCATATGGACGGTGAGTCGCGATAAGAAATCGCGCGGGATGACTGTCCCTAACAGTCCTTGGGGCGTATATATACGGCAAGGCTTGTGGTCAGGTCACTCTCGAGCCACAGGGTTTTGCTAACTGCTGCTGTGTGCGGTTAGTTAGCCGGGGAAGGGTCCCCACAGGGATTGCGTATTGTGTTCAAATCTCATTCTTAGTGATTATACCTGGGATGTGTGTTCGGTGCCAGGGACAGGGACAAGGACAGTGTTTGTTATGCGTGTTATGTGATATGTGTTATGTGATTATTGTGCATAGTCTAACCCTCGCGTACTCACGAACTTTTCAGCTTACGTCTTCGAGTCTAACATGTTCAGGGAATAAGAAAGGGGCACAACAGCAGCCGCGCGATAGAGCTGGGGTTGACTTGAAGACTTTGATATTTGTTTCTGTATAATGTTTGGAACTGCATGTGATAGTTATTTTGGGGTGATGTAATCACTATGTGTATCTGATAGTCGGGGATATTATGTGAGTCTAATCAGGGTGATCTGTACTAAACTGCGATTGTGTTGTAAACCTTTTTGTGTAAAGTTTTAAATTATCAGTGATCTGCATTATCCATTGACACGTGTATTATGGATTTCTTGTGTTATTATCACTTATGATATTGTCTTAACGTGGGATTTATGTGATTTGGGAGGGGTGTTACAATATATGACAATGTCGATCTAGAAATTCCATGGCTGCGCTTGTAGTAGGCGACATGCTATCTCGCTGAAAGTAATGAAATCCGTAAGTAGTAAGAAGTAGGTTAATGACATAGAGTCACTCTTAAAGTGAAATAATTCGTGCATATATATTACACAAGGGAAAAAAATCCGCTAACCTGAACAACAGTATGCCTGGTTGGATCATTAGATTGTGGTGTATTGTAGCATTTTCCCCACTTGGTTCCCCTTCATTTTCCTTACTCATGATGTCGATAAAGTAAACAATCTAGTATTTCTTTTATAGATGTTTTGCGAAAATAGGTGAGAGTTGACCAATATTATATATTGAATTGTTCAGTTATTAAGTAGTGGGTTCCATACATTTACTAAAATACCCATAAAAAAACTACATTCCTATTACTGGACTATGGTTAGGGGGCAGAAAAGAAATTTTTGGTGTAAACGTGGTTTAGTGACATCTCACAAGTAGGTTCCTCATTAGTAGGGGAGGTTCGAAAAATGTGTATGTGGGGTAGTTATTGATTTTATTTTTCGTATTCAAATTAAAAAATATACGGTGATTTCCTTTTTTGCTTGCTTATGAAAACTGTTTATTTTTTTTAAATGTTATGGTTTTAATTATTAACACTCATTTACTTGGGTCACCTACTTAATAACACTGTTTTTACAATGAATCATCGTCACTTAAAATATGTGTGTCGTGCTACATAATAAAAATTTGATTGATATGTATTTTTTTCATGTAAACCAAGTACATTGTGATTTATGTCGTAACACGCATTCCGCATAACCAACCTAATGTCGATTAAATGATATTTAAAAAACATCAGGTTTCACGAATTGGGATTGGAAATAATTTTCAGATAAATGAAGTTTTAAAAAATTGTAAAATTGATAATTCAAATTTTTTGATATGGATTCCGATATTGATTATGCACGCTTTTTACTACTTGGATTCTTCAATATTTGAAATTAAAAAAATATGTATTATATGTATTTATTTGTGTATCCAAGTATGTAGATTCAGTTAAAAAAAAAATTAAAGTATGCCTATTCTTACACATGTTAGGAAATTATATGTCATTATCTTGTTTCATTAAAGATTGGAAATAAAATAAACACGTTTGGTCATCTCCCACTATAACGTTTGCCATCACCGAATCATTTAGGACGTAAATACATATCTTCCATACGATATTAATGAAATAATATATTTTTTTATAAAACAGTAGTTAAAAAAACATTATGATTTACTGTATAAAACGCAGTTAGTAATGACAACGTTAGAAAGGTTAACTGGTGTTTTAACAAAGTGTTGTATTGCTCTTCTGTTTGGGAACGATACGACCAATTATTGTTTACATTATTACATATTTACACCGTTAATATAATTTCATATTTGTTTCTTTAAAATATACGTATTGTGTAATCTGGTTACACTACTGTTACCAAGTTATATTTCATATACTCAGATCATAAACATTGTAATAAAATGAATATGTTTGATTATCTTTAAATATAACATTTGCCATACTGAAATCATCGAACATGCAAACACATTAGAAAGAAAGGATCGTTTTGTTCAACCATTATATAACAAATAAGAGTCTAAGTTGATCTAAATTATAGAACTCATTTTTCGCTAAATCTTCAGTCTTCTATTAGCTTGTAAGATTTCTTCCGTGACCGTCGACTCTTCTGCCGTTTAATGATCTGCATTCCTTGATCCTTGCAAAGTAAATAATTAATGGTTTTTATTTCTTGGTTATGCGGGTGCAAAACCATAAAGACATGCAAAACTTGTTGTACCTCATCTTCGATAGTCGGTTGAACAGAGTACGTAAGTTTCTTGGTATCCTCTGCGTTTTCACCATCCTATTATAAATACATACCATTAGAATCCGTTATTTATATACAACAAAATTGAAATTTTTTTGGATAAGAATATTTATGCCTCAATCTTATTATTGTCTGGACATACGACAATAGTTGCATCTAGTTTTCTTTGCATAGCAGCTTTCTATAACAAGGTAAACGAGTTGTTAACTTTTTCATTATACAATCGAAACTCTAAATTTATGTGTATCTCTTTTTCAGCCTTTTCTTTCTCATCCTCTAGTCTTTGCTCTAAGCTTTCAACAAACCCTGTGACCTCTTCCTCCCACTCAACATCAACCTGTACATATGATTGCTAACCATCAACTAGGGGTGAGCGACAGAGCCGATTTCCCCAACCCGAACCGGTACCGAATTAATATATTCGGTCCGGTACTCGGTTTTAAATTAGTTAACATTCAGATTTCGGTACCATATTTATACCGAATATACCGATCCCGAACTGAATATATAGGTTGAATAGGATATTTGGGTACCGCCATATATAGGGTGAGCGAAAACCCGATCCCGAAACCGGAACCGAACTTGTAACATATAAAATTTGGTAATGTATGTTTGGTATTTGGTACATTTTCCTAATTGGTAATGTATGTTTGGTATTTGGGACCGGTACCACCGTTCGGTAATGTATGTTTGGTATTTGGGACCGGTACCGCCGGTATTCGGTATTCGGGTGCAATATTTGGTAATGTATGTTTGGTATTTGGTACGTTTTCCTAATTCGGTCCAATACGAGATTGGCACCGATAATCCGGTCCCGGAACTGGAACCAAATCGGTACCATATAAAATTAATTGATTCGGTATTCGGTTCTTTCACAACTCTTAATTCAGTTTCGAGATTTTCGGTATCGGTACCGGTTCGGTACGGTCTAGTACCGAGCTCACCCCGACCATCAACGTTCATATATACGTGATATCACACTAAATTCAAAAGAGGATTTTCATAGGAACTACAATTTATAGCATACGATTTAGTAAAATGAATGATTGCTTTCTACTCTTACTGGTGACTATGCGCTATTATGAATGTCATAATCAGCTTCAATAGTAAAAGATGAGTTATTTCTTGTGGGTGATTCAACCTTCATCTTTTTTGATATTTCCTGCAAAAATAAATTGGTTGGTAAACATTGTTTCCCAAATATGCACGTACTGCTTGAAGTAAAATGTTACAGTATGCCATTACAACGTAGTTGTATACTAGAGTTTCATTTGTATTCTTACCTGTGAGGATCCGCTATCGTTAAATTCTAAATCACTATCAATAGCAACAGATGAGTTGTTTCTCGCGGGATACTCAACCTTCATATTTTTTGATACTTTCTGCATACTTAAAATGGTTGTCAAACAGTCTTTCCAGAAAGATGAATATACGGGATCAAGAAAAATGTTATCATATGTGAATACAAAATAGATACATACCAGTACGTTGTCAGCATCATCTGGTTCGATTTTGATGTTGCGCGCCATCTGATGCTATAAACAAAAGGGAATACTAGGGGTGTGCAAAATAACCGAACCCGAATAACCCACCTGAACCGAACCTTAATCGGGTTAAATGGGTCGGGTTATTCGATTTACGGGTTAAATGGTACCCAAATAAGTAATTCGGTTCGGTTTACCGGTAGGATTCATGCTTATTCGGGTACCCGAATAACCCGTTTAATACATATTTTTCATTTTTTAATTTGTTTATAATTATAACTAGTATTTTTTATATATAGAATGTAAATATGTAACTACTCATTTTTGATACTCAAACCATTTAACCCATTTTACCCAAATTACCCAACTCATTTAACCCGTTTAAACTACTTTGTTGATGATTTCATTTTTTATACCAAAACTGAATATCTCATTTAACCCAAGCCGAATAACCCGATACCCATTTAATCCGAAACCGATTAACTCGTTCCCTTATTTGGTTCGAGTTCGGTTAGCTAACACACACACTTAAACCCGAATAACCCGATACCCAACTAACCCGCCTGAATAACACCCCTAGGGAATACCAAGTTACTTCACGAAGAGAAACGTATGTGTATTAACAAAGAAAAGTGTTGTAATAATACCTGTTCTTCCATTGGATGTTTTCTGATATTGAGGAGTAAATATGAACGACACTGATATGTTTGTTTCAGAGATTTAATAAATGGTTCAAAATACAAATGTAGATTGTCCCAGTAATATATATGCACGAACAATTAGTATGTTTGGCAATGGTTACACATGAAATAGCTGAAAAATATGAGATCATGTAGGAATGTCAGTTGACATAGGCTGTGACCACCGACCCATGATTGTAAGTTGTTGCAAAAAGACGGTTTAATACTACATACCAAGGTAGTACTTCATGCATTAACAGAAGTACATGAATAAATACGGATGTGATTTAATTTCAGCAAAATCGATGGCTGATATTACACCAAGAGAAGAACTTTCTCTCTTCTTGTTGGGTAATATACAGAGGAAATTAATAAATAAATATTGTACTCTTTTTTAAAGTTTATGTCATCATTTGTAAAATAATTTTTTACTAGTATTATACTTTAGTTATCACACTTTTTTATTATTCAATTCATGATGTATTTTATTTTTAAAAAAAGTGAGAACTGTTATAAAAATTCAAAAGATGTGGATGACAATTTTACAAAAAGTCTTCTCTTTTACCAAGTTGAGAAGCAATTGAAAATAGTAGAAGTGAGTGATGTGCATAGTAATTTTTGTCTCCAAATTTGTATCTATAAAATGCATGCATCATTGTATTGTTAAGAGTGTGAATGAAGGTAAAAACACATATATATCAAAATTTGCAAGTGTTGTTGATTTCTTGATATCTGAATTCTGTTAAATTATAACACGTTATCAGCACGAGGAGCTCAATATCTCAACCAAATCAAGAATCACCCTTCACTCAAGGTATGAAATAAATTGAAAACAAAATATATGGTTAAAGACCATAATTAACAACTAAATGACTACATATTGGATACAACGACTACTAACGTTTACTAAACTTTTATTTATATATACTAACATTTATTCTTTTTCATATTCTTATTACTAACGTTTATGGAAAGCTAAGCCTCCTACTTATTTATGTTAACTAACATCTATTTATTGTTACTAACATTTACTTTCCGCAACTACCATTTATTTATGCAATTTAACATTTATTTTCTGTTTACTAACATTTATTTACGCAATCTAACAATCTGACATTTATTTAATTTATGAATACTAACAATTATGATTATTGATTCTTTTACATATCTTATATTTAATCCGTCATTAAACTTATTTATACACATCCTTTATGTCAATAACATTTTTCTTAAATTACATTTCTAATCATCATTTTTATATTAAAGAGACATTATTCTCCAAATCTTTTTTTTTTTTTTATAAAATCCACAATGGATTTATAACCGTTGAACGGTTATATTTTCGACCGTTTAATGGTCGAATTTTTTTTTCTATAAATATCCGATACTAAAGCTCATTATTTCACAAACTACATTCTCCTATCTTCCTTTAAAAATTAAAAAAAAAATTTACTTAGTTGAAGGCGGATGAAGATGCTAAGCCCGTTTTTAGTTTTTATCAGTGTATTGATTTTGACACTCTTCTATTGTTTGTTCCAACTACCATGGGATGAGATGTATCCTTTTCTTATTATGTTTTCATTTATTCTTTCATTTTATTGTATTGCAGTTCTTATTGAACTAAATTAGTGTTGATTTTATGTTGTTTTAAAAAATTCGTTTTGATAGTCTCAATGGCAAATATTGAGAAGATACTATTTGCTGCATTGGACGTAAATGGCTGGGTAGACCCTCTTTAGGGATTGGAAAGCTAATATTACGTAAAATTTCTTTATATCTCTGATTTTTTTTTTGAATCTTGATTTCAGAAAAATGAAATTCATCAGAGCACTCACTAAAGCAGCTAGAGATACCGATAAAAGAATTGTCGATATAAAGAAACTCATAGAGAAATATAGCCTTAAAAGGGAAAAAATCTCTAAGAAGCTTATTGCATGTCCATGTGACAAAAGGCGAAAATTGCTCATGAAACAAATAATCGTATCCGGAAACATAGATTTTTGGACATCGATACATGAATCAAAATTGCTTAACAGAAAGCTAATTTATGATACTATAGATTTAATCGCTATGTAAAATTTTCCAGTACCGCGAATGTAAAGCTAGTTCTTCCCAGGATCCTGAAGATCTTTGTTTTAGATATGGAATGATTGGCCATTGGCCAAGAACTTGTCGCACATCGTCTCATTTCTCTAAGCTGTATTAGGATTCTCTTAAAAGAAAAATAAAGGAAGTCAACTTTACTGATCTTTCTGATAAATTAAACAAATTATAAAGCAAAGAAATATGTTGAGTTTTAACGATATGCCCCAAAATTGGTATAAAACTCAAACTATGGTAATAGAGAATCAGAATTTTATGTGTATCATGAATGTAAAACATATACTTGAAAATCTACGAACATTTGGTTCTGTTTATATTATACATATATGAATATGATTGAATCACACATGGTAATCAAAAGGAAATATTATGATATTGGAGCATTGAGTTTATGACATAACAGATTAGACCATCCAGGAACAACAATGATGCAAAATGATATTGAATGTACACATAAGGCATTCGTCGAAGGACCGGAAGATTCCTCAAAAGGTAAAATGTTTCTATGTATATATCTTATTATTTTGAGAAAACTTTATGAAACATTTACCAACAAACTATACGTAGCCATAAACCATAAGTTCATGTACCATGATAACTTTATAGTTTAGCATGATCAGTTGAACCATCCCGGTTAAATTCTAATAATAATTTATATGGGTAATCATTGAATAACCAGAAGATTATTTAAAAGCTTGATACAATGATTTTACATGTTATTTTGCTCTCAATAAAATTATTAACCATAACTACAAATATGGTTTATATATATAGATATTAAAGGGAAAGAGAAAGAGAAAGAAGCAAATTTTACAGATCTCCCCGATGACCCATTCAGCCCCATAACATAATAATATAAACTCAATAATAAGATAACATTAATAACCACAACATAATATTAATAACCACAACACATAAAACAATAAAACTCACAAATGAAAATCATTTGTCAGTTTTAGATGGCTGACCCTTTTCAAAAACATCTCGAGAGGGAGCAGAATTAACTTCTGGTTGTTGAGACTCCACTGGCTCCTCAGGCTGTGGTGGTTGAGGAGGTTGCATTGGCACTGCATTCCTTTCTATCCAATAACGATATGGCGGCATACTTGGCGGAGGAGGGACCGCGAATCCCCAGCTATGGGTTATAGTCCTTATAAGAAAAGACTGCCATCGTATAAATCTATCAATATATAACATATGGGTATGAATATCGTCCAGATAGAACCCCAATCGATCATTACTTCTAACATAAGTGCGTTCCTGTCGTGGTACCATTATGAGTTCTCTAAGATCCGACTGATCTAGTCGTCTTTTCTGCCTTCTTTCCTCTCGATTATTAAAAGACTCCATAGAAAGATTTAGGTCGAAATCTTCTCGGCTTTGTTCTTGTTGTTTTCCTGGCTCCATGGATGTGTGTATGTGTTTAGATGGTTTGTTGTATTGATTTCTTTCACGCCGAGCTTTCTTATATACTACTAGCTTGAATAAACTTAAGCGTATCTCGTACGCCAAATAGAATAAAAAGGTTCTAATATTTATTTGTGATATTACCAATTCGCATTAAGCCAACAAGTTATCATACTTTCTCCCCATACGAAATGATATTTGGTCAAGAATCAAATATATCACATCTATTTTTATTAAATAGTAAATATTCTGAATTGCTCCACCAAACCGCATAAAGATGGGTACTCAAAAGAATGTTGGGAAATTATGTTGGGTATGAAATCCCCTTTATTATAAAATAAAATGAATCACTAACAGTTGATGTCATTACGACACATTGTGCTAGTTGCCATTTTAAAAGGGCAATATTTCCAACATAAGGGGGAGAGAATAAACAAATTTATAAGCTGTAATGAATTATCATATTGATCCTCGTAATAAAAAGTACTGGGATAATTCATTTACATATTTTTGGCAAATCTGTTGGGAGATACATTTACTGATTTAAAGAAAGTAACCAAGTCGCATATTTGGTTATTAATGCTTCAGTAAATATTGATATTTTCATAAATGAAGATTATTATTGATTAATGAGCCTAAGACATGCCAGAAGCATGATAGACAGTCGATTCCAAAGAAAATTATTCTAAAAAAAAAAAATAATAATAGACATGATGGTTCTAGAAGAACCTCAGGCGCCTGAATGAAAATAAGGAGATCTCAATAAAATTATATTATGTCTAAAAACTATATGGAATCGAAATAAAATCGACGTCGATGATATTTATCTATTAGCACTATATTTAAAAACGATGATTATGAATAATAGTCTGCAGACATGTTCTCTTAGAGAAAAGGAGACTACTAGATGTGTAGGATGTACGCATAAAGTTATGGATGAAAATTTCATAAAACTCCATATTTTCCAAATCTATACGTAAAGCAAATAGTATAGATGATTAGAGTGATTTGACCACACATATCAAACATACTATACTTGGTCTTCACTTGTAGTATAAATACAATATATTGATTTATCAATGATGGTGCGAATAATATGAAATTTTTCTCTCTAAATCTACTACTTTTACACATATCATAAAGTAGTCTGTACACATGAAGTTGTACAAATATATGTATGGAGATTAATTTAGTGCATATATAATGCACACAAATATTTAAGGAAATATTCTCCTATGGTGGATACAGTTATAACAAATATATAAAGATAGATTTGATATGCGTCTATTTTATTCTAAAAGTCCTACTTATACAGAGATTCCTTGAAGGATATAAAATTTTTGAAACATGTCTCGAGATTTAACCTATGAGCTCATAGTTACAATGCAATAAGCATGTATTATGATTACATTGCTAAAGGACAGAAGTATGTTACATAATTATACAATATGTCACGAATATAGTTATGGTCTATTTATAAGACTAACTTGACATATACGATTTTATGAAAATCCTCGAAGGATTTATTTAAAAATGCCAGAAGCATTAAAAGTAAAACCCAAAGAAATGTATTCAAAGATCTTTAGAAATAATCTACGTTGATGATCTAAACACAAGGAAATTGAAGAAGTAATTGTGTTTTCTAAAGAAAGAATTCGAAATGAAAGACCTTGGAAAACCAAATATTGTCTTGGTTTACAAATTGAACATATACATAATGGTATAATTGTGCATCAATCAAATTACACGGAAAAGGTCTTAAAATGTTTCAATATTGACAAAGCGAATTCTTTAAGCACACCTATGGTGGTTAGATCACTTAAACGTTGAATAAAATACATATCATCCTTGTGAAGAAAATGGGAAATTGCTTGGTCTAGAAGTACCATATCTTAGTGCAATTGGAGCTTTAATGTGTCTTACTAACTGTACAAGACCTGACATTTCTTTTGCAGTAAATCTTTTAGCAAGATTTAGTTCAGCTCCTACACAACGACACTGGACGGGAGTCAAACATATTTTTCGATACCTTCGAGGAACTACTGATCTGGGACTATTTTATTCTAACAATTCCAAAGAAGGTTTACTTGGTTATGCAGATGCAGGTTATTTGTCTGATCCCCACAAAGCAAGATCTCACACAGGATACGTATTTTTGAATGGAGGCACTGCAATATCTTGGCGTTCTCAGAAGCAAACACTTGTTACAACATCCTCAAATCATGCTGAAGTTATTGCACTACATGAAGCCAGCAGAGAGTGTGTATGGTTAAGATCAATGACACAACTCATCTTGTCTTCTTGTGGACTTGAGAAAGGCAAAAGTCCTACATTGACTTATGAAGACAATGCAGCTTGCGTGTCACAAATGAAAGAAGAGTATATCAAAAGTGACAGGACCAAACATATCTCTCCAAGATTTTTCTCGTATACGCAGAATCTTATAAAGGACAATGAAATTGAAATGAAATACGTTCAATCTAGCAATAACTCAGCTGATCCTTTCACGAAGGCTCTTCCTAAAGCGATTTTCAGAAAACACGTTCACAACATTGGAATGGGACATGTACAAAACATGTGATGACTTTCAGATGACAATATGAGGGGGAGTCAACCAATCGCTGTACTCTTTTTCCCTTGACTAAAGTTTTTTCCCACTGGGTTTTTCTTTAGCAAGGTTTTTAATGAGACAGCATTTCATGGTTAACTCATCATCCAAGGGGGAGTGTTATAAAAATACAAAAGATGTGGATGACAATTTTACAAAAAGTCTTCTCTTTTACCAAGTTGAGAAGCAATTGAAAATAGTAGAAGTGAGTGATGTGCATAGTAATTTTTGTCTCCAAATTTGTATCTATAAAAGGCATGCATCATTGTATTGTTAAGAGTGTGAATGAAGGTAAAAACACATATATATCAAAATTTGCAAGTGTTGTTGATTTCTTGATGTCTGAATTCTGTTAAATTATAACAAGAACAAAACTATTTCTTTTATTTCTAAATATAATTCGTACTTGAAACAAAATTGTTTTATATTTATCAATTTAATATAGAAAATCCTAACGTTTTCTTTCGTTTATCAAGGTTATGCCGTTGTGTCAATAATCAAATTTCTTTTCACGTTTTGCGTTCACGTAGTGACAGTGACGGATCTAAAAATAACTTTTATGGGGATCGTTTTTTTACAAAATTACGAACATTCATTGTCTTGGTTTGTTTCTTTCGAGAATTTTAAATTTGAACGAACATAAATAAACAAACGTAACTGAATGTTCACGGACATAAATAAACGAACGAAACCTATGTTTATGTTCGTTCATATAATTAAATAAACAAAAATTTGTGTTCATGCCGTTCGTTTAATAAATGAATGAATATAAACAAAACTTCTACCGAACAGTTTGCATATGGTTCACTGAACGTTCTGTTCGTTTACACTTATACAATGCACAAAATAAAAAATTTATAAATGAACATTCGGTTCGTTTATAAAAGTTAATTAGGATATCAATGTCAAAATTTATAAATCAGTGGGGTCGAAATTTTTTCAATTATACATACAACACCCAAAATCAAAAGTCTATTGGGGACGTTTGATCCCTAGGCAGTAAGTCTAGGTCTGCCCGACCATGCGTAGAGATTTCGAAAAGAGATCGATTTAAACCGGAGTGAGACCTACTACCGATTGGAAATTTGAAAGTATGAATTTAATCTATCTATACTATTAAAAGAGTAACTATACTCATTTCTGGTGAAACCACGTGTCGTTACAATAAATCGACACATGACATTTTTAGATTTTAAAAATAATAAAGAAATTTAAATCAAATCTAATATAATCCACTTTTAAATTCAAATCAAATCAAATCAAACAAAATCTAATACTCTACTAACTTATTAATGAAATCTATCCAAATCTAATATAATCCACTTTTAAATTCAAATCAAATCAAACAAAATCTAATAATCTACTAATTATTAATTATAAGATAATATAATATAATAAAAGTTTAACAAATATATAAGAAGATAATACTCTTCATATATATTTGGAAATATACAAAATCAATAGTGTTATAATCTAATAGAATTCAGATATCTATAAATCACCAAGAGTTGTAATAAATTTTGATGCATATATTTCTCTACACTCGATGAATCTATTTATACACAAATATATACTATTCTGTATTTATTAAAAGAACTATTTGGTGTTGCTTGTTAAATTGGTAAAAGAGAAGAAATTCATCATCCACAATGTTGCGTCACATCATCCACAATTTTGTTTTAATATAACACTCCCCCTTGGATGATAATTTTTGTAAGAGTTCAACCACAAAATGCTGCCTCATTAAAAACCTTGCTAAAGAAAAACCCAGTGGGAAAAAACTTTAGTCAAGGGAAAAAGAGTACAGCGAGTGGTTGACTCCCCCTCATATTGCCATCTGAAAGTCATCACATGTTTTGTACATGTCGCATTCCAATGTTGTGAACGTGTTTTCTGAAAATCGCTTTGGGAAGAGCCTTCGTGAAAAGATCAGCTGAGTTATTGCTGGATTGAACGTATCTCATTTCAATTTCATTGTCCTTTATAAGGTCTTGCGTATAGGAGAAAAATCTTGGAGGGATATGTTTGGTCCTGTCACTTTTGATATACCATTCTTTCATTTGTGATACGCAAGCTGCATTGTCTTCATAAATCAGTGTAGGACTTTTGCCTTTCTCAAGTCCACAAGAAGACAAGATGAGTTGTGTCATTGATCTCAGCCATACACACTCTCTACTGGCTTCATGTAGTGCAATAACTTCAGCATGATTTGAGGATGTTGTAACAAGTGTTTGCTTCTGAGAACGCCAAGATATTGCAGTGCCTCCATTCAAAAATACGTATCCTGTTTGAGACCTTGCTTTGTGGGGATCAGACAAATAACCTGCATCTACATAACCAATCAAACCTTCTTTTGTATTATTTGAATAAAATAATCCCAAATCAACAGTTCCTCGAAGGTATCGTAAAATGTGTTTGATTCCCATCCAATGTTGTTTGGTGGGGGCTGAACTAAATCTAGCCAACAAATTTCCAGCAAAAGAAATGTCAGGTCTTTTACAGTTAGTAAGATACATTAGGGCTCGAATTGCACTAAGATACGGCACTTCTAGACCGAGTAAATCTTCATTTTCTTCTTGAGGATGAAATGGGTCTTTGTCAATATTAAGTGATCTAACTACCATTGGCGTGCTTAAAGGTTTTGCTTTATCCATATTGAAATGTTTTAAGACCTTCTCCGTATAATTTGATTGATGCACAAGTATGCCATTATGCATGTGCTCTATTTGCAAACCAAGACAATATTTGGTTTTACCAAGGTCTTTCATTTCAAATTCCTTCTTTAGTAGCACAATGACTTCATTTATCTCATTTATTGTGCCAATGATATTTAGATCATCAACATAGACAACTATAATAACATATCCAACCTTTGTCTTCTTTATAAACACGCATGGACAAATTTGATTATTTGTATATCCTTTACATATCAAATAATCACTCAAACGCTTATACCACATGCGTCCAGATTGTTTCAACCCATATAAAGATCTTTGTAATTTGATTGAATACATTTCTTTGGGTTTATTGCTTGAAGCTTCAGCCATTTTAAATCCTTCAGGGATTTTCTTATAAATATCACTATCTAATGATCCATATAAATAAGCTGTAACAACATCCATTAGACGCATTTCTATATTTTTAGAAACTGCAAGACTGATTAAATATCTAAACGTTATTGCATCTATAACAGGAGAATACGTTTGATCATAATCAATTCCAGGCCGTTGAGAAAAACCTTGAGCCACAAGTCTAGCTTTTGTATCTTATAATCTTATTTTTCTCATTTCTCTTTCGTATGAATACCCATTTGTATCCTACAGGTTTCACGGCTTCAGGCGTGAGGATAATGAATCCAAAAACCTTTCGTTTGTTTAAAGAATCTAATTCAGCTTACATAGCTTCTTTCCATTTATCCCAATCATGTCTATTTTGACATTCTATAACAGACTTTGGTTCTGAATCATCACTTCAATTAATAATATCATATGCAATAGTAAAAGAAAACCTTTCATCAATATCTTTCATTTCAGATCTGTTCCATATAATATTTGTATGGACATAATTGATTGCAATCTCTGTATTAGTATCATCAATTTCTCCTTCTTTGGAGATATTATTATTTTGTGTTTCTCCAGGAACACCTTTCTCATTATCTATTGTATTTTCAGAGCTCTTTCTTTTTCTAGGATTCTTATCCTTGGAACCAAACGGTCTTCCACGCTTCAGGCGTGCCTTTGATTCTTGAGTGACTTTGTCATCAATTTTCTCGCTTGGAATTTCAATTCGAGCAGGTGCATTAGCTGCTGGCACATATGATTTAGTCACTCTTTTAGAATCAGTAAATGCATCAGGCAGTTGATTTGCAATTTCTTGCAAATGCATTATTTTCTGAACTTCTAGTTCACATTGTTTTGTCCGAGGATCAAGATGAATCAATGATGGTTCACACCATGAAACATCTTTTTCTTTGTTTTTCTTTTCTCCCCCTAATGCTGGGAAAATTGTCTCATTGAAATGACAATCAGCAAACCGTGCTGTGAAAACATCACCTGTCAGTGGTTCAAGATATCTTATTTTAGAGGGTGTTTCATACCCTACATATATACCCAATCTTCTTTGAGGACCCATTTTTGTACGTTGTGGTGGTGCAATAGGAACATATACTGCGCACCCAAAAATTCGAAGATGGGAAATGTTTGGTTCTTGACCAAAAGCAAGTTGTAGAGGAGAAAATTTATGATATGCACTTGGTCTTAGACGAATCAGTGATGCAACATGTAAAATTGCATGTCCCCAAACAGAAACAAAGAGTTTTGTTTTCATTATTAATGGTCTAGATATTAGCTGAAGACGTTTAATTAATGATTCAGCTAAACCGTTTTGTGTATGAACATGAGCAACTGGATGTTCAACACTAATTCCAACACACATGCAATAGTCATTAAAAGCTTGAGACGTAAATTCACCAGCATTATCAAGTCTCACCCTTTTAATGGTATAATCAGGAAAATGCGCCCTTAATTTAATGATCTGAGCCAGAAATTTTGCAAATGCCACATTACGAGTCGATAATAAACAAACGTGAGACCATCGACTTGATGCATCTATTAATACCATGAAGTATCTGAAAGGTCCACATGGTGGATGAATTGGTCCACATATATCACCTTGAATTCTTTCAAGAAACATAGGATTTTTCTTTTCAATTTTTGTTGGTGAATGCTTCACAATAAGTTTTCCAAGAGAACAAGATGTACATGGAGCCAAGTTACCTATTTGAGAGATCTTCAGGCTTTTCAGTGGATGTCCATTAGTACCTTCAATTATTCTTTGCATCATGGTTGTTCCTGGATGGCCTAATCTGTCATGCCACAAACTCAAAACTCTAGGATCACAATATTTTTCTTTTACTACCATGTTGGATTCAACCATACTTATATATGTATAATGCAAACCAGAATTGAGTGTTGGCAGTTTTTCCAGTACATGGTTTTTATCGGTTATATGCATAAATTTCTTATTCTCTATTGTCACAGTCTGAGTACCGTATCCATTTCGGTGTATGTCATTGAAACTCAGCAAATTTCTTTTAGATTTTGGAGAAAATAGAGCATTATCTATAAAAAACTTTGTACCATTTGGTCATATAAAATGAGCCTTTCCGGTTTCTTCAATTAGATCTACAGGACCTGAAATGGTATGTATGGTTGCTTTAGTTGGCTTTAGTTCAGAAAAATATTTCTTCGTTTAAGAATTGTGTGTGTGGCACCACTGTCTGGTATACAGATATCTCCAAAGTTTGCTTCATGCAGTTCTTCGATGAAATTCATTTTAAACTTCTAAAAATAAATAAGAAAAATAATAAATTAATGATTATATAAGATAAAAATTGTTAAGTAGAAATATGTTATATTATTATAAGATTAGGAAGTGCATTACATGATAAGATGAAATAAAACATATCTAGAAAATGAAACATAGTCACACTATTATATATCCAAATCATCAAAAAAATCTGAAGCATTTAGTTCAGGTACCGAATCATTAGGGAGACCATTAAAATTTACTTCTTTCTCTTTTCCTTTAAGAGAATCGTGATACAGCTGACAAATGATGTGGTGCTGTTCGACAAGTTCTTGACCAGTGGCCTATCATTCCGCATCTGAAGCAAAGATCTTCAGGACCCTGAGAAGTATTAGTTTTTGCTTCATTGTTCTTGGATTTTCCATGTGATTGAGATTTATTATCTCGTGGAGCATTGTTATAACCATGTCCATGTCCACGTCCACGGCCCCGAGAATGACTTTTTCCATATTTATAGTTATAACCATAGCCATGATTATTCTTATAATTATGGTTTTTATTATAGCCACGACCACGGCCTCGTCCACGGCCAAATCCTCGCCCTCGTCCTTGTCCATGTGTATTATTTTTAGGATCACTTTTATTTGTAGCATTTGCTTCAGAAAACGCTACTGATCCTGTACGACGAGACTGATGATTTTTCATCAGAAGCTCATTATTTTGTTCAGCAACAAGAAGGACTGAATTGAGTTCAGAATATCTTGTAAATTTCTGCATGCGATATTGTTGTTGCAGAGTAATGTTTGACTCATGAAACGTGGAGTAAGTTTTCTCCAACATGTCTGCATCAGTAACAGTTTGTCCACAAAATCTTAACTGTGAACATATCCTGAACAAAGCTGAGGTATACTCATTAACCTTTTTAAAGTCTTGGAACCTCAAATTTCTCCACTCATCTCTGGCAGCTGGAAGTAAAACTTCCCTTTGATGATCAAACCTTTCTTTCAAATCTTTCCATAGAATGCTTGGATCATTTGTGTTCAAATATTCAAATTTTAGCATATCATCAATATGCTTACGTAGAAACACATTTGATTTTGCATTTTCTTGTGAGGAACAATTATTTTTCTCATGGTGTCATTTAGTGACACACACTTTTAGTGACACAAAAAAAAGTGTCACTATATATTACTTTTAGTGTCACTTATCAAAAAAGTGTAGGAATAGAACAATCTTTTACCCACACTTTTTGTAAATTAGTGACACAGACACATACATTTTTAGTCACTATATATCTATACCCACTCCACTTTTACCCACACTTTTTGTTGTGTAGGTAAAAGATCATGATACCTATAGTGACACTTTTTTTACAACAAAAAGAGTGAGTAAAAGTGGAGTGGGTATAGATATATAGTGACTAAAAATGTATGTGTTTCTGTCACTAATTTAGAAAAAGTGTGAGTAAAAGATTGCTCTATACCTACACTTTTTCATAAGTGTCACTAAAAGTATGATATAGTGACACTTTTTTTGTGTCACTAAAAGTGTGTGTCACTAAATGACACTTTTCTTGTAGTGTCACTTATAGTTTCCAAGATTCCCATGGATTCAAGATGCATTTTTACATCAATTGTTCATGACATGTAGTTCTTCCCGTTAACGTCTAGTGCAGCAAATTTAAGCTTTACAAGGTTTGCCATTTTATAACTATCAACAAAAATATTTAACAACATAAATTAGCATTAATTTATTTCAATCAATATCGCAACACATAACAATAGAATAATCGTAAATGAAAACATAATTAGAAAAGGGTACATCTCATTGAATGAAAGTTGTAGCAAAGAGTATAAAAGTATTGAGAGTATTACAATAAGAAAAATTAAAAACGAGAGAGGCATCTTCATTCTTCAACCAGTTAAGAAAAAAAAAAATTTCAAACAAGAAGAAGAACGATTTTGTGAAATAATGAGGTTTAGTGTTGTGGTATTTATAGGGAAAAACCAAGCCATCGAAACGGTCGGATTTTTGACCGTTGTAACGGTTATGTAGCTGTTGTAAAGAAAAATTATAAAATGATTAAAAGATAAATTTAGTGTAAAATAATTATTAGAGTATAAATTATTAATATTGTTTGTGCATAAAACAAATTATAAAATATGAATCAGAAAAAAAAATTAATAAACATAAATAGATGTTAATACACATTAATAAACCAACGTATAAATAAATGTTAGTAACAGAATTAATGCTAGTAAGCATAAATGTTAAAATGTTAGATTGCATAAATAAAAGTTAGTAAACATAAATAAATGTTAGTATTATAAGTAAATTGTTAGAATGTTGGTATCATTAATTAAATGTTAGTATAAGTATGAGAAGAGTAAACATAATTAAAATGTTAGTAATAATAAATAAATGTTAGTAAACATAAGTAAATGTTAGTAGTCCATAATTGTCTATAAGATTTTTTTTTTCATTGTGTCGATTATTATAGTAATTATCTTTTGATTATATTTTATAATTTTAGTAACCATACCTCGTTCGATTCTTGATTTAATTGCAGAGCTCTTCGTGCTGATAACGTGTTATAATCTAACAGAATTCAGATATCTATAAATCACCAAGAGTTGTGAAAACCTTTTTGATGCATATATTTCTCTACACTCGATGAATCTATTTATACACAAATATATACAATTCTGTATTTATTAAAAGAACTATTTGGTGTTGCTTGTTAAATTTGTAAAAGAGAAGAAATTCATCATCCACAGTGTTGTGTCACATCATCCACAATTTTGTTGTAATATAACAAATTAAATAGGTCATAATAAATAATAATATCATCTTATATACTTTTAATTTGTTTAAAAACTAATATTTATATCTTTATCTTTTTATTTATTATATTTTATATATATTAAAAATATCCGCGTAATACGCGGGTAATAAACTAGTTGATAATTATAATATTATATGCAACTACGATATATTTGAATTATAAACATTTTTTTTACGTCTTAAAATGAGAAATGAAAAAAAATTGAAAAATGTAAAGAAAAACGTTATTAGAGATAAAAGCCAAACTTATAACATAAAAATTTAAAAGTTGATGTTGAAAAATTGATTTTAAAATGGGTTAATTGTGTAAAAAGGTAACCAATTTTTAATTTGAGTAACATATTAATTTTTGATTAAATGTAACATACTTTTCAAATTAAGTCAATAAATAACCGTATCGGATTGAAATGTAAAGTTACTGACGTCACAGTTTTTTGTCCAGTCATCATTTATTTTATAGAAATGACTGTTTAATTGTTATATAACATGCACTATTTTGTGCAATTTAAAAGGATTTTTTTGATAATACCTTATTATTTTGAGAAAATTTGAAAATAATTAAGCAATATTAGGAATTAAAAAAACTGGAACCTAGAAAAATAAACTGTTATATCAGTAACTTTACCTTTCAATCTGATACTGTTACATTGATTGACTTGATTTGGAAAGTATGTTATCTTAAATAGAAAAAAATTAATATATTATCGAAATTGACAAAACAGTGATAATAGATTATTTTTTAACGTGATTAACCCTTTTAAAATGCATGTTTACCAATATAGAAAATTAAAAAAATATAATCTCAGTTCGGTTCATTTAATTCTTGAAAGATGAGAAGATGAACTTTTTGACAAATCGAGCACTAAAACTCAATTTTTTGCATTTAATGTGGGCATATTCACACGTACTTAAGAAGTGTAAGGAATTTTGAACATCAAGATATGCATGACAATGACATATTGCTTTTTAATTTTTCACATATTTTTATATATAATTAAAATTTCACATTTAAAAACACATGATATATTTATCCTAAATTTTTAGGTTTTAACTAATGAATGTTTTTAGTGTGAAGTTCTGTACTCTCGATATTGTTATTTTTATACGTGGGCTTATTTTTTCATAAATATGAAAATTTGCTATCTTACAATATTTATATACTTCGATTTACTTTTACAAACGTATCATTACAATAAAAACTTATGATTCTTATAAATTATGAAAAAAAACCAATATGTTTTCATGTTTCTTACGTTTTCGTCTATCCATATTATTCTTTTCGATAAAAGTCCTAAAGTTAATTTTATCTTTTTGGTTTAGTGAAAATTGGATATTAAAACCCGGTTTTTAGTTTTTAAAAACCCGGTTTACTAATTATAACCGAGTTCTAATGTCCAAATTTCACTGAACCAAAAAGAAAAATTAACTTGAGGACTTTTATGAAAAAATAACACAAAGGAACGAAAACACAAACGTGAAAACATGTTGGGTTTTTTTCATAATAAACCCAATTTACAATAATAGTAGAAATACCAATTTTATTATATGGATAATTGCGCAAAAAACCCCAAAGTTGTCCGGTTTTTGTGATTTTTAAACCCCAAACCAATTTTAAATGCATAAAAAACCCTCAACTAATTAAAAATCAGCAAAATAAAGGTTTTTTTTATTGGTAAGCAGATGATATCGATTGATAGTCCTATGTGGCACGATCAATACTTACTTGGACTAGATATTAAGTTACTGAAACCGGTTATTACCTTTGCCAAGCCCCATTCCCGTTTAAACATAAGGTAATAAACGTCGTTCAGAAGCAACGACGCGAAGAAGCAAAGCAATGTGAAAGAAGAACGTTGAAGCGTGCATCAAATATGTTTTCATGTTTCTTACGTTTTCGTCTATCCATATTATTCTTTTCGATAAAAGTCCTAAAGTTAATTTTATCTTTTTGGTTTAGTGAAAATTGGATATTAAAACCCGGTTTTTAGTTTTTAAAAACCCGGGTTACTAATTATAACCGAGTTCTAATGTCCAAATTTCACTGAACCAGAAAAAAAAATTAACTTGAGGACTTTTATGAAAAAATAACACAAAGGAACGAAAACACAAACGTGAAAACATGTTGGGTTTTTTTCATAATAAACCCAATTTACAATAATAGTAGAAATACCAATTTTATTATATGGATAATTGCGCAAAAAACCCTAAAGTTGTCCGGTTTTTGTGATTTTTAAACCCCAAACCAATTTTCAATGCATAAAAAACCCTCAACTAATTAAAAATCAGCAAATAAAGGTTTTTTTTTTATTGGTAACCAGATGATATCGATTGATAGTCCTACGTGGCACGATCAATACTTACTTGGACTAGATATTAAGTTACTGAAACCGGTTATTACCTTTGCCAAGCCCCATTCCCGTTTAAACATAAGGTAATGAAACGTCGTTCAGAAGCAACGACGCGAAGAAGCAAAGCAATGTGAAAGAAGAACGTTGAAGCGTGCATCGAAGATTGAGGCGAAAAACTGAATGTAAAGTCCATTCTAATCTGAAATTCAAAGTCCATTCCAAGTAAGTTCACTAATATAGCTCTATAGCTTCTTCCTTCACATTGCTCTGCTTCTTCGCGTCATTGCTTCTGAGCGACGTTTCATTACCTTAGGGTTTAAACGGGAACGAGGCTAGGTAAAGGTAATAACCGGTTTCAGTAACTCAATATCTAGTCCATGTAAGTATTGACCGTGCCACGTAGGACTATCAACCGGTTACCAATTAAAAAAAACCTTTATTTACTAATTTTTAATTAGTTGAGGGTTTTTTATGCAATGAAAATTGATTTGGGGTTTAAATCACAAAACCGGACAACTTTGAGGTTTTTTACGCAATTATCCCTTTATTATAGTGTATTGCTTGCGAGCTCAAAAAAGCTTGTGATGATAGTTTCAAAGAAAACATTAGATTCGAACGAGCCTTAGCAACAAGTTAAATTAAACATAAGACGAAAACATATGAGAATCTTGAAAAATTTTATTATCAATTATATGGGTTAATTTGAGATCTGACAAATGAAGACACGAATACACGAGTTCGTAAGAGACACAACACGGCACGAATACACGACACAAATACATCTTAAAAAGTGAGATAAAACTTAATTATTGCCCTTCGTGTATTTGTGTCGTGTCAAATTCGTGTCTGACACGTAAAAATTAACGACACGAATACGCGAATTGACAGGTTTTAAAATGTACTTTTTGAAATACATATTGTTGGATTCAAATCAGATATCCAACACTGACTTTATTGATGTACGTACGTAGTAATTACAACCATAACATACTTTTAAACGCTTGAAACAATAAAAATATGAAAATACGTTTAACCAACTGAACTTTATAAAACTGGAATCGCTTGCAACTTAGAGATGCTTGAAACCAGCAGAAAAAAAAAACGAAGACATGTAAAGACCAGTGGTGGATCACAGACCCATGGTTTGTGACCAAATCATAAATTGGTAAAAAACCAGATAAATTGGTCAAAAACCAGGGGTTTGTTTAGCCGTTTATTGATTGAGATTGATTAGTTTAATTAAACCTTAACGGTCATATCTTTACTCGAGCGATTGTATTTCATGTGACTATTGACTAGTTGTCCTGCCGAGATTGCTGATAGGAGAGAAAGCTCTCCTGCCAGAACCGAGCCAGCGACAACTTTAGCCAGTTGTCGTGCATTTGATCCGGCTGATTCTTTGTTTGCACCCTTTACTCCTAGTAAGTTGAGGCAAGCGGATTGCGACGCCAACTGAGTACCACCGCCCACAGTCCCAACCTCGATCGAGGGCATGGTGACGGACACATGAAGGTCTTTGCCATCGTTCACGGCTTCCATCATTGTGATACAATGCGAGCTTTCGATGTTTTGGGCTGGATCTTGTCCTGTGGCAAGATACACAGCCGACACGATATTACTAGCGTGCGCGTTAAACCCGCCTAAAGCACCCGCCATTGCGGATCCAGTGAGGTTCTTGAGCATGTTCAACTCGACTAACGACGATACGCTTGTTTTCAACACCTTCTTCACCACTTCTTCTTTTATGATTGCCTCACACACCACCGATTTGCCTCGTCCCTCGATCCAGTTCACGGCTGCCGGTTTCTTATCGGAACAATAATTTCCCGAGATGCCGATGACGTCCATATCGGGGTAGTCCTCTCGGAGATAGTCCATAACATTTTGAACACCTTTGGAGACCATGTTCATCCCCATTGCATCGCCGGTGCTGCAAGTAAACCTTATGTATAGATTCTTTCCGGCGATCGCACATTGGATTTTCTGAAGCCTCCCAAATCGGCTTGATCTGCAACATCATTAATTTTGAATAAATAAATGTATATAATTATTTATATTATTTTTTTTGCACATAAATCACGTAAAAATCAAAGATTCCTCTCGATCATGCTGCATTAAATAATTTTAGCTAGGGTTTATGTAGGAAAAAATTTAACTTATTAATTGATTCCTCGGTCACAGATGATCGGAATTAAATTGATAAAAATATAAGTATTTCTTTCAATAATATACTAAATAATAAAAATTATCATGGTCTTATATTTATTTTGGTCGGTTTGCATTTTCTAAAAAGAAAATAAAGTGAAAATAAGGGAAAAATTATTATGATTAAAATTATAAAAAAATCATAGACAAACAAAATCATTACAAATATAAAAGAGTCAAAATGAGTATGATAAAAAAAATACACCAACTAAAATAAAAAATAAAATAACGGATCAAATTAATAAATATATAAAAATATATATTTTTTTAAATAAAACCCTAATTTTAACATATAAGTTTATTAAATTAGGGTTAATTATCATTTTGATCATCCAACTATTAAATTTGTTTTATTAGCCACTAAACTATTTTTTTGTTCCAATTTGATACTTAAACTTGAGTTTACTGTTTTATCTTGAGAAAAATAAACAAACTAATGGTTAAACCAGTATAAAATATAACAGTGACTAAATGTGTATACAAAAAAAGTTTAGTGGCTAAATCTAGATTTGTCTCATTTATTCACTAATCCAGATAAATAATAGTTTAGTGAATAAATGAAACAAATCTAAAAGTTAAATACTAAAAATATATTTAACTCAGTAAATTACCAAAAATTAATATCGCCTTGTATATTATAATCCATATAAATGATCATTTGTAGAATTAATTCAAAGAAAATATTAGAAGTATATATCTTACTTGTTGAAAACAGACGCAAGAGTCTCGAAGTTAAGTGGTTCCTCCAAGAACAACTTCAACTCCGCAGCTCTCTTCGCGGTCGCGAACCGAACAACCGGAGCTCGAGTCATGCCATCCTTGAGCAGGATGCTCGTGGCTCCACCGGAGGCGTAAATAGCCTTACAACCCCGATTCGTGCTAGCCACGAGACATCCTTCGGTGGTTGCCATAGGCACCGAAAACTCCTTTTCATCGAGCAACAACGGACCAGCGATACCTACGGGTATTTGAACGTAACCAACTGGCATCTCACAACATTGTCCCAATATCGATTCGTAGTCAAGCCCTTCTAATGGCAAACCCTCGAGCGATTTTCCCGTTATCCTCTCCAATGCGATCCTCCTGATGAAAGCTGCCCGTTTACAGTCCCCGAGCTTCGATTCTAACGAGTACGACGGCATTTTACCTGAAACTACTGATTGTATCACTGCTTCGTCTTCTTCGGTCACCGTTGTCTCCGTTGGTTCGTTCACTATTATATCTTTCTTTCCAACATGTTTTACGACAACGTCTGAATCGCTATCGAGGGCAGCACCACACGGGGTATCACGAGTGTCTTCCTTCCTAACGAGATCATTTACGTCACCTTCGATCTCCTCGTCTTCCTCGTCATCCGAAAAAGGTCCAGCCTGAACGAAACTCATGCCAAAGAACCCAAGAAGGTAGATAAACGACGCGACAAACAACACGATCGCTGTCATCTCTGACACGGTCACGACATGAAGAGGAGTCGAGTTTCGGATCTTTTCACGCCATCTAATAAGAAGGAAATAAACAACCGAAAAGAACACAGTAAAGAAAACGCCATTCGATATCCCCATCGGAAGAGGGAGAATAACACCGCCGCCGACGCCGCCACCACCATCCACCACCTTTTTATTGTCATTAGTTTTAAACATCTTATTATCAGAAACATAATCAAACTGATCACTTTCCGCCATGTTTTTACCTTTCATGGCGGACTGTTTTAACGATGATCGTCGACGGACATCCATCCCGTTCGCTACTGTGGTAGTGGTGGTTCGGTAGGGACGGGATGGAGCGTCGACGATTTCCGTTAAAAAGAAAAGGGAAAATAAATAATTTGTGTGGGTATATATTTAATTTGGTAAATATAAGTGATGAAATATTGAATGATTTGCAAAACGATAGAAGATTTGGTGGTTTAATTTATAGAGATGAAGAGTGTATTATCTGTACATACAAGACGCCTAGTTTGAATCCTGAAGACCATAGTCAGCAAAGGGCAGCAGATGTATTTATAAAATAATAAAAAATAGCACATCGAATAGGAAAAATAATTTAATAAAACATATTTTTTATAATATGATTTTACAAAGTAAAACATGAATTTCACTACTGTCCAAATAAAATTTACTTGTTATTAAATATGAGTTTAGCCCGTACAATACTAACGTTTTTTTTATTCTATATGTACCGATATGATATATAAATTTGATATAATTTAGTTTTCAATATTACAAATTAATCTATATCTGTATTTAGCTATATATATACACTAATAAAGTAAAAAAGAAAAAAACTATTGTCATGTGTTACTTACTCAGCTCTTTTAGATTACGTTTTCATGACTGTTTTAGCTAATATAACTCTCTCAAGTCTCAATTAACCGATCTAATTTAATTTAAAAATATTAGAATAAATACTTTCTAATTTAACCTTTAATGTTTACCTAAGATCTTTTAATCTAGAATTATCTAATTGATTTATAGGTTTTTTTTTTGTTTTTTTTTTAAAATTTGAACTAAAGGTTACATGTTTAATCGTACGTACATTAAATGTATCAAATTTCACAATCCATTTTAATTCTTAAACTTTTTACATTAATATTTATTTTATAATTATGTTACCAATCATATCAATTAATTTTCGTTCATAATCAATTAGATCAAAAACTTTTCTCATATATAATAGCATGATTTTAAGTTATATATTTATCACTAGAAATTAACTAAAAACAAATCTAAATATGAAAAGAGTAACACTATAATAATTTTAATAAAAATACTTTCGAATAATATTGTAAATACTGATTTCAAATTTAAATTCAAGCATGTTAAGTTATAAAATTAATTTTTTTATTATTATATAATTAATATTTTGAATATGTCTTTATCTTCAGTAATTAATATTATAATTAGAATCTAACAAATTTATATTTTAGATAATTTTAATCATTTATCTATGTTAGTTTAATATCAAAACAATATTATTTGTTTATATTTTATAGTAATACTTTTAGTTATTTTATTTTAAAAGCATATATTTATTATACATATGCAGTTATGTAAAAATGTGGATATATTTGGAATAAAAAATTAACATACATATATACCATATTAATATATTTACAAAGTAATATATGGTTACCAGTGGCCAAGTCATCACTTATTTTGAGGTATTTTTATATAATATCTTTAACCAAGCAACGTGTAGAAATTATAAAAGATACGTATATATTTGGTAATTAATTTAAGGGAGAATTTCATATATACCCTCCTAAAACTTCATAATATCATATAAACTCAACCTAAAATTTTAATATCATATATATTTATCCTAAACATCATAATATCATATATGTTGGAATATCTTTTGTTGATGTAATACAAAGTCTAGGGTATCTTTTGTAATTAGTTAATAGTTGTTAAAAGTATATAAATAGTAGTTTGACTTTCTTATAGAATATTAGATCTGACAGTTAGAATATTGTACACACGGAATTCCAGATCTAGGGCTACAGTGAAAGCAAATTCTTATTCTCATTTTGTAATCATTTCAGTCATCAATCGAAGCATTCAATTAGTTTTAATTGTTTCTTGTTCTTGATTGATTGATTGTTGTTGATTGATTGTTAGGATTCTAATTTCACAATTGGTATCAGAGCATCTAGGGGTGATTTTTGATCTGAAATTGAATATATTCGAACAGTGTTCTTTACATTTTTCTCGAAAAACCTAAAAATCAACAAGGGGTTTTATCCTGTTGATTATAGACTCCGATGATGCTCCTCCTGAGGGGGAGAAGAGGAGGAAACTTGACGAGCCTACACCGGGAGTTTTAATGATAACATATCCAGAGAAGGAGGCTGATGTTAGAGAGAAGGAAGAAGGAAGCTCAAAAGAACCTGCTGATGTTCAAAGTGAGCTGGGATTGATTCTTCATGAAGATGTTCCAGTTCCTTTGAACATTCAGTCAGAAATTTACAATTTTGAGGAATATAATGATTCAGAAGATGATGTTCAAGAAATTCAGGATCAAATGTTGATGATTCAAGGAATAGAAACTGAAGGTGAGAAAGAGGTTTATGTTGAGTTATCAGATGATGATGATTTGATTGCATTAACTGATATTGATTTTCAAGCTAAAAGAATTGAGGAAGAAGAAGAATTAGTATAAGAGATTTTGAAAGAATCCATCCAACACCAACGCTTGAAAAGCCTGAGGTTGATATTCAAGTTAAAGAAGAGATTGAAGAGTTTCCGGTTGAGAATGTGTTTCCTCAAGAGAGGGTGGTGTTGAACGAAGTTGAAGTAATGGAAAGATTTTCAATGAATACATTCTAGCTGATGAGTCACAAAAACAACACCGACTCATGTTTGAAGCTCAACAAGTGGTGCAAAGGGAAATTAGAGATATGCTTACTTTGCTCAATAAGGATGAAATCAGCAAGAAGAAAGTTAGAAAATTTGAATTATCTGCAAGACAGTCAGCTGAGTTCATCAAGAAAAGGAATAAATTGCCCTATCTTGAAGATATTCTGGAGAAAAGAATCTTTTGCAAGAAACAAGCTCCGTGTACGTTTATAAAACTGTTTAGGGTTCTGGAGCCTAATATGCCGAATCTTGTCAACTATGCTAGTTTCTTGAGGAACAAGACCCAACCAGTGGATAAAGTGAAGACTGAATTTTGGATAGTTGATTTAATCAAAATTGAGAAAGACCGGTTCGTTCAGATCTTCTATTCTACGTTTACTGTCACAAGAGCTGATGGAAATATCAATACATTCACCGAAGCAGACATGTTCAATATGCACTTGGTTGAGATAGAAGACTTATTTGATGAATTGTGCCGCAATAAGAGAAATGAACACTGTAGATTTGCACTGAAGACAATTTTTCACTTCATGTATACCAAACTGGCATTGATGTCTGTGCAAGATCTACAGATTGGTGTCGAAAGAGGAATGAGGAAAATAAACATTACAGCTCCGAATCGAGAAATCAAGTTTGCAATCTGAAGGAGTATCAAGTTATTATGGTCAAGCATCCTGCAGTAATGTACAAAGACAAAAATAAAAAGTTAAGAGCTATGAGGAGCGTTGAACTCAACAAATTTTGTGATGGTACGTTACAGAAAGTTTTGAATGGATTGAAGGGAAAGTTTGCATCTGACAGGAAAAGAAAAACTAAGAAAGGAGCTTTGTCTTTTGTTGATGTAATACAAAGTCTAGGGTATCTTTTGTAATTAGTTAATAGTTGTTAAAAGTATATAAATAGTAGTTTGACTTTCTTATAGAATATTAGATTTGACGGTTAGAATATTGTACGCAAGGAATTCCAAATCTTGGGCTACAATGAAAGCAAATTCTTATTCTCATTTTGTAATCATTTCAGTCATCAATCGAAGCATTCAGTTAGTTTTAATTGTTTCTTGTTCTTGATTGATTGATTGATTGTTAGGATTCTAATTTCACAATATATACCCAATTTTAATTATTAATATCACATATATCCCTCTTAAACATCATTAATATCATATATATACCCAAATTCATTAATTTAATTATTTTTATAACATTTAAAACTCATAATTAATATTGCTTATTAATTAATGACCATTATAGCCTTACTCATTTCTTCTTTCAACTAAACTTCAAAATATCATAATTATCCAACTTAAATTAAAATATCATATCTCTATTAATAATTTAATATAATTTACTTTTGTAAACTTTACTAAATAAATTCTTCAAACTATAACAAATTAACATTAAAAATAAAAATAAAAAATTGTATCATGTTTTTGCTCGTTTGTAATCAAATCGTATCGTTTTATTATATTTTATTATTTGTATTTTATTTTCTACAGTAATCTATAAACAATTAACTGATTACATATTATGTTCTTTCTTTTCTTTTTCTTTTAGAATTTTATAATTGCATCGCGTTTTCATGTTTGCATTCGTTTTATAATACATTAGTTTCAAAACAATTTTCAAGTATGCATTCGTTTTACAACTATTGTCTATTTAGTTTACTTTTTTTTAATTTTTATATTTAATCTAGTATATGAGTTATTAATTGTTATCCGATGTAATTAGTTGTGTATATTTTGTGTTCACAATAATATTTTATATATGTGTGTGTGTGTCTATATATATATATATATATATATATATATATATATATATATATATATATATATATATATATATATATATATATATATATAATCCAATATATTTAAAGTCCAGTTTTATAGTAATTTGTTTAATAATTAGTAACTAGAAGATATTTTAATATTAAATTTACCGGATGAAATTTTTATATTATTAGTAAATTAGTTTTTTATTATAAATATATGGTTATTTTCATTAGTAAAAAATTTAGTTTTTTTAAACAAATCTTTAAAATTAAATATTTTCTAGTTACTAATTTTTAAACAAATTATTATAAAACTGTACTTTAAATATATAGGATTATATATAATCTTGTAGTTAACACAAAATATACACAACTAATATAACACCTCACTTTTTGTTTTATGTATTTTGGGCAATTTGTGTTAAATGATGTAATTTCGAGTTTTGGTATAAATAGGAGCTGAGAGTTCATTTCCTCATTTCTTGCAAATTCAATTAGCATTTGAGAGCCTCTCTCTCTAAAACCCGAGCTTCTCTTTAGCTTTTCTCCCAAATCGACCGGCCAAATCTCGAGTTTTATACGTCATCCGAAAGATCTCGGAGCGTACTGCAAGAATCTGTCATTACATGTGTGATATAATACGAATTTGAGGTAAGAATCGTCACTTTCTAATTCCTTATTTTCGGTTTTGAAGAAAAGTTCATATTTCCATCTTTGGTTTGATTTAAGCTATTTTGTTTGAGCTTACAACTCGATTCTGCTAGATTAAGTATAATAGAATCGAACCAAGGCTATTCCCTTAGCATAATCATGATTTTTGACTTGGAAATATATGTTTGAAAGCTGCAAAACACGAACAAACTCGAAATGCATAGAATAAATTCGAATATAGCTAAATTCGAAACCCTGGGTTCGAAATTAGCCTATGTTCAAGACTATATGTTCGAATTTAACCCTATGTTCGAAAATCATGCATTCGAATTTAGCTACATGTTCGAATTTAATATATAAATTCGAACCCCTCCCCCTAAATTTGAAATAATTGAATAAAATTCATGGACAACGCATAAATTAACAAAATAATTAGCAAGAGATTTAGCTAGAAGTTATGGTTTGTAGATGTTGGAATTTTAAGCAAGCATTATTAATTTTAGCATGTATTCTGTAATGTTAAATTACAGATTTTTCACAGCACCACAGATATTAAATTAAGCAGTTTAGCTCGATTATGAGTCAAAGTCAGTGCCAGAATATATTAAAGCCTAGATAAGAAAGTGCGAGCGTTTCAAAGCAATATAAAGCATAGATAAGCCCAAGCAAGCATTTCAGAATATTTCAAAGCATAAGACAGTACAGTGAGTAACAGTTATTCTTGTTTACATGTATTTTATGCAATTGAGACATAATTTGCTTCCATATGCTTTCTTTGGACTTCAATAGACTTTTGTGAGTGAAGGCGAACACTGTGGTACAGGCGGTGCCCAGCTTAGCCGGATCTTGCATCTGATCTATTAATGTGCATAATTTATTGCTATCTGTTTATTATTCTGCATATTATACAGCAAGCCTTGTATGAGCGTTTCTTTGTGCATTTCATAAGCATTTTACTTTACAAGCAAGCAATTCTGATGCTCACCGCTATCCCAAGCATTATGCGGGTAGCTAGCCCCGCATCACAGATTGATCATCTGTCAGCGGTAACCCCTAGTGGTGGCATCTCCTTTCAGCGTGAAATATTTCAATTGTGCAAGCATTCATTCTGGGTATTAAGCAAGCAAGCAAGCATTACAGCCTTTATAGGCACTTTCGCCACATATCTTACATGCATCATGAATATCTGTTAACTCACTAAGCAATTAGCTTACAGTTGCTACTCACAATTTTTACCGGAAAAGGTAAAGAGCAAGCTGGACCATCTGCTTAGGTCTATTTTCTGATCAACCCAGAGGACTTTAGCTCACTATTCAGCTTGTGGTATAATATTGAGCTGCCTTGGGATCTGGGTAGCTGCTTTATTTATATTATGATGTTTTAGCAATTTAGCAACGTACCTTGTAGCAAGTGTAGTGCATGACTTTATCGTAGTACTTTTATTTAGTTCTTATGCAAGCTTTAGACTTATTATTATGCTTTTGACTGTTGTTATTTATTCCTGTGATTAAGCAAGCGTGATTAAAGCAAGGATGTGACAACTAATTACATCGGATAATAAGTTATAACTCAGATACTAGACTAAATATAAAAATTAAAAGAAGTAAACTAAATAAACAATAGTTATAAAACGAACGCAAACTTGAAAAGGAATGAGAAACTAATGTATTAGAAAACAAAAAAATATATATACTAAATTAAAAAAAATGCAATGCAACTATAAAAATCTAAAAGAAAAAGAAAAAAAAAACATAACATGTAATCAGTTAATTGTATATAGATTACTGTAGAAAAAAATCAAATAAGAAAATATAATAAGACGATACGATTTGATTACAAACGAGCAAAAACGTAATACGACTTTTTTATTTTTATTTTTAATATCAATTTGTTTTAGTTTGAAGAATTTACTTAGTAAAGTTTACAAAAAATAACTTATATAAAAATATTAAAAGGGATATGATATTTTAATTTAAGTTGGATAAATATGATATTTTGAAGTTTAGTTGAAAGAAGAAATGAGTAAGGGTATAATGGTCATTAATTAATAACCAATATTAATTATGAGTTTTAAATGTTATAAAAATAATTAAATTAATGAATTTGGGTATATATATATATATATATATATATATATATATATATATATATATATATATATATATATATATATATATATATATATATATGATATTAATTAATGATGTTTAAGAGGGATATATGTGATATTAATAATTAAAATTGGGTATATAAGATATTATGATGTTTATGAGGGATATATATGATATTAAAATTTTAGGTTGGGTATATATGATATTATTAAGTTTTGTAGGGATATATATGAAACTCTCCCTTAATTTAATAACAACAACATAATATTATTTAGTCACATATTTTACCAATATGTTATAACTCGTCTTAAAAAAGCAGTTTGTTAATAACTTTCATATCACACGTTTAATTTCTACAAATTGTGAAAATAGATTGTTAATTTATATACGTGATCTGACATGGTTGTTAAGAGCTCGAGTAAGATCGTAGGATCGGTCGATCCTACCAAGTGATCTCGAGCAAGATCGGTGTAGGATCGTTTTATAACAGAATCAGATGTAGGATCGTGGGATCGTTCGTAGGATCGTAAGATCGGTCACCGATCCGATCCTACCTTTTACTTGGTCCGGACTCTTATAACCTGGTTTTCGTGGGATCGTTTACAGATTCAATCTAAGCTTTCACCTAGATCCAATCATTTTATCCATTAGGATAGCTAGTCACATTATAAGATGTAATTTTTTCGGATGACCATATTATAAACATGAATGTAGGTTGTTTCCCTATTTATTGTATAAATATTTTTTTGAAATGTTATATAATTAATTTATAATATAAAATAATAAATTATAGTACCTACAAAAAAATCAGTGATTTTTGGTAGGATCTCACGATCACGAACTTGCAGAGACAAAAACGATCCTAGGTAAGATCTCGATCTTGACAACTTTATGATCTAGTATGTATAATTATAAAATAGGCTCTTAAACATTTAAAATACATATGTAAAAAAACTTCATTAAGACCACATTACCTTCAAAGAAACAATATTCACAGAGGGATTAATCGATTAATAATGAGTTGATTTCTGAATTTATGATGACGGCGATAGACGACTATCAGAGGGAGTTTGTCTTACAGAATGGGTTTTAAATGAATTCGGATTACAAAAACAATGAACAATAATATGTTTGAATTCTATCAAAATCTATGGTTGAAGAAATCTGTAATTCATAATTATTTGTTAATGAATTTAAATTTCAAATATTTCACACAATTGATATCCTTAGTTCATTTTAAATACAATTTAATACCTCAACTAATCAATTAATATATACTAGTTTATATACCCATGAATTACATGAGTAAAAAACATATTTAAATTATTATATTCATAAAAATGTATAAAATTATTATAAAATATTTAAGTTTATTATAATTGTATTAATTATATTTGATTTGTTAGATTAAATTATAATATAATGAATAGAATTCAAATTAAATTATAATAATTAAAACGTGACGAGAAAAAGTTTCGACAGAAAAGTTGACATGTGACACTTTGATTATTAATTTAATAGAATTTATAGATAGATAGAATGTAAATATAGATACAAATAGATAGATTATAAATTAAATTTTTATTCATTCGATATTTTTACGAGTCAAACGCCTCTCATCATCTTGTATCAACATCAATTATGGAATTCCGGAAAATTTGAATGTTGAATTTTTTTTCTTGCATAGTCAATTGAAGACTAACTTTTCTAAATAAAGATACAAATGTGACGAATAATAAACTTTATGGGTTTTTATTGGAACCAATGCATGAGACATCTAAAATGATATGTTATAACATTAACTGATCATGTATTAAATAAGATTTAAGAATTATAATTTAATTTATCTTAATGTAACACCCTCAAAATCTAACAAAAAGACATGTCATCTACAATACACAAATGACTATATCACATATAATAATCCTATAACAATGTCAAAGGTTTACACAAATGCTGATGATTAAAACCTTTAAAACAACATAAATAATGTTGTTTGACTGATAACATAACTATTGTCACACACAAACGAGTAATGCAAAAAGACGATGATGACAACATAGTAACATACGATCAAGATGACGTAAAACCCTTAGCACTAAATCTAATTCCCTACTTTTGCTCTGAAGTTGGCAGCCCAATTTTCTGACTCCCTGAGATATACATTTAAATTTATATACAACTCGTGAGTACACAAGGATTAGACTATGCAAATAACACATAATCACATAACATATGACAATCACAGTAGCCCTACATTCTCTCGCATATCTCATTCATCATCACTAACATCTTCTTTAAGAAGCTTGAGATCCAACAACACGCTGAGATATACATCTCGATTGAGGAGACCCCTCTCCCTGTTACCAAGCCACTTCCATGGAGGCTAACAGAAATAATAAGGCACATGTGTGTGTCTATATATATCTCACACACATACAAAACCTTAACTCCGCGGACTTTCCGAGGTATAACCTTCGCCACGACATTAGTGGCTTAGCTCTTATATTTACACACACACACACACACACACACACACACACACACACACACACACACACACACACACACACACACACACACACATATATATATATATATATATATATATATATATATATATATATATATATATATATATATATATAGAATCAAGATCAATGGGATACCATGTTAGACTGGGGTACCGGGGAACCATTTATAGTCAATCATTTATCATTAAAATCATTAAAATATAATATAAATTTTACATAAAATTATTTCCCACATTAATTAATGTTGGGGGTAAAACAGTATTAAAAAAATTTATATTAGATTCAAAGATTCTATGTATCTCATGAAAATCTTCATTTTAGTTAATATCATTTATAACACCCATACTGAACATGTGCAATGATGATACTCCATAAACCACGATTGAACATGTTCAATACCGTCAATATTGGTTTATCACCAAAACGGTTAACAGCGACAAAAAAAAAAACTCCAACTGCACATGTTCAATAACGTGTAAATGAAATTGAACCTTCACAAACGATTTGAAGAAAATAATAAATACATTTATTTGACACATCCGGTTGAACATATTCATCAAAACCCATTGTCGAATCCAATTGAACATGTGCACTAAAACCCATTGTCGAATCCGATTGAACATGTTCACTAATACCCATTGTCGAATCCAATTGAACATGTTCATTAAAACTCATTTTGAAATTTATTCTAGATATGTTATGGAAGTAAATCTCTATAATTAAGGGAACTATTATATTATTAGTTGTCATCTACTATTTAATATAAATTTAATTGACTATATTATTATCCTTTTAAACTTATAACCAAACACAGGTGGACTCCGGTTCCCCAGTCTAACATTGTACCCCATTGATCCCGACCCTATATATATATATATATATATATATATATATATATATACACACACACACACACACACACACACACACGAGGTGGTGACACCCGCGCTTCGCTGCGGAAAGATAGATTATAGATTTTCATATAATTTGCAAGTCTTTTAATTTAGTAGATGTATATGCATAGGCAGATACATATATTAGTTATATTTTAATCATAAATCAATTTCATTAGAATTTTGTATTGTGAATTTGAATAATAAAGTTTTTTTTCATACAATTAAGTATAACATAATAGTTTCAAAAGATAACTACAAACATATGTATAATTAAAATCATAAATTTAAATGTGTAAATTTTTTTGTAATAATAAATGTTAAAAGAAGATTAACAAAAAATTATTAATATAAAGGTGTTAAATGTAACATCCACGGATTCAATTTGATGTATTTTGACTAATTAAGTGGAAAATTTATATTTAAGTTGAATTTGGGTGATTATTATGTATTTGGATATTTAGCAAAGTTTGTTGTTATTTTTAAGAAAATTGAACTCAGAATCAATTTTGTGGATTATTATGAATTTAAAAGTTATTTATGATAAATTTAAGATTAAATCGGTATTTTATGGAACCGGTTAAGTCGGGTGATGAAATGTGCAAAATGACGAAAGTAGTATATAAAGGACAATAGGCTTCATTTACTAGTTTACACTCTCTCTCTACTCTATCTCTCTAGAAATTTTCTCTCTACATCTCTCTAAGATAAATCACAAACCGACCGTCGGATTTTCGAGAATTATACGTCATCGGAAAGGTATCGAGGAGTACAACAGTAATCTACAAACGGATTTCAGATTTCGTGCGAATTGAGGTAAGAATCGATCCTTTTTAAGTTATGGTTTCGGTTTTGAAGAACAAGAATCTCGAATCTATCATTTTATGTATATTTAAGCTTGTTTTTGATTGAAATATTGCTGGAATATGAAAGTATATGCATAGTCGAATCGAATCTAGGTATTATACATGATATATTAGTGATTTTTGCCTTAGAAATGAAGGATTTAAGTTGAAATGATGATCAGACTCGAATGGGTCAAGATCAGAGTCGAAATACAAGAACAAACTCGAGTTTGGTGCTAGATTCGAGTGTGTACCATTAGATTCTAAGGGAGGGCTTCGAATCTACCCCTAGACTCGAATGAAGGGTTCGAATCTACCCTAGATTCGAGGGGTTATTCGAATCTGATGACCAAGGGGTTCGAATCTGTGCTAAGGGTTCGAATCTGATACATATGATTCGAATCTGATGCATAGTTTCGAATCTAACCCATTAAATTCGAGTTTAATGCCTAAAATTGAGAAATATACTCTCTAAACTTGTGTATTTTGAATGGAACTTATAAACAACACATAAAATGGCAAGAATTATTCAAGGGACAAGTTATGAACTTGAGATGGGTTCAACTCAATGGTAAAATGGATTTGAACATAGACCCGAAATGGGGGAAAACGTTGCAAAACTTACGAGACTTGATTTTTATGAGTTAAACGGTTAATGATATAAGGAAATTGTTGTAATTAATATGACAGGTCCCTTGTGGTGTTGTTTAACCCACAGTGGGGTACTTGGAGGATCCGGTTGAAAGCCCGAAGAGAAATAAAATTGGTTAAAGATAAATTACGCACCCACTGTGAGTACAGTAGATTTCGCATGTTTATATTTGTTTTATGTAAGCTTTGCCTGCTGAGACCTGTTGTTTCATTGATTGTTGGAATTCTACTAACTTGCGTAGATTTAGATGCACATTCTTACTTGTTGCATGTCCTTTCGGTTGTTGTGCATCTAGTGATGGACCGGTGGGTCGCATCGATTACTCTGATGTTACTGTGCTATATGACCTGGAGCTGATCCCTCCTAGGCCCGGTAGGCAGTATGTCATCCCCGATCGTACGTTTGTCTCAGATGGTATGTCTAAATGCCGAGCTGTGAGCTCGAAGGGGCTGCGGCTCTGGTCCGTACTTGGTGTACGAAGAGAGTATACGACGTTTGTCGTCGGGATTACTCTTGGGCTTCATAAAGACTTATAAAAATGCGTAATCTTTGTATTCACTAAGCATTCGCTTACGTTTTAGTTGTTGTATTTTTACAGGAAAGGGAAAGTCTACTGCTGGACCTTCTAGTTAGGTCGATTTGGAAGATTTGGAAGATATCTGCTATTTAATCGGTAATTATGTTGTGGGACAAATGTTGTAATATATTCTGGATGATTGTAATAAATGTATGGGTGTGTAGACCTAGACTTGGTACCTGATAGCACCGTAGGGTGTTTAACACTTGTTGCACCACTTTATTTATGTTTTAATGCTTCCGCACTTAATTTAGGTTATCAGATCATTATGTTATTGCATGTTGATGATTAATCCTGGGTGTATTGTAATTGGTGGTTGTTGTGGCAAGGGTGCCACACGAGATGGTATCAGAGCAGTTGTTTGAGATTCAAGTGTCCGTGAGGTGTTGATCTCAAACATTAGGTGATGATATGTAGTGATGCTAAGTAATGATCTGAACTAAGATAGGTTATGATCTAGTAATTATAAAAAATTGACTATCATACGGGACAAATGAATGGTGTCTTTAAATTTATGACATGTTGCTAAATAAGTTATATGTTTCGTATTTCAGAACATGTCTGGAGGAGGAATGACACCTGAAGAGACGAGAGAAATGATGCTAGCCATGATGGCTGAGCAAAGAGAGATGATTCAAGAGCAGTTTCGGGCTCGAGATGAGGCTGAAACTAAGCGAAGGGAAGATAAAAGGAAGAACAAAGAAAAAGAAAGAGAAGGAATTAATGAGGAACAAGATGACAACACTGGGTCATCTAATAAGCCCAGGGGTTGTCGGTTTAAGGATTTTAAAGGAAATGGAGCTGTAGAGTTTAACGGTTTAGGGGATGCTGTTGCTGCACTGGAATGGATAACAGCAACTGAGCGAACATTCCGAATCAGCGACTGTGCTGAGAAGGACATGGTTCGTTATGCAACTGCGATGTTCACGAATGATGCAATCATGTGGTGGAATGCCATGGTGAACGCTTTGACATTAGAGAAAGTTTCGGTTATGACTTGGGCTGAGTTCAAGGACTTATTCACTCAGCAATACTGTCCGATTGATGAGCGTCGGAGATTAGAGGCAAGGTTTATGGCGCTGGTACAGGGGACGAAGACGGTGTCCCAATATGCTGTGGAGTTCACGAGGTTAAGTCTGTTCGCACCTCATCAGGTGGACACCGAAGAAAGGAAAGTGACCAGGTTCGAGGCTGGTCTTGACATTGAGATTAGGAGGGTCATGAGCAATGTTCGTTACCCTACATTTGCTGGCTTACTTGAGGCTGCCAGAAATGTAGAGCAGATTTTGATTATGTCAGGCTACTCTGTTGGGTCTGCTGCTGCTTCCACCAATCCGACACAGCCGTCACCGCCGAAGCGCCAAAGGGAGGGAGGATATTCTGGTTCTTCCCGGTCTTCACAGTACTCACCTCAACAGTCGTATCGCCGACAATCTGGTTCATCTGATCGCGGTCGTGCGCGTGCATACTCCATCAACACTGAGCCGCAATATTGCAATAAATGTCATCTGGAGCATTTTGGCAAATGCCCTAACGGACGTGCTTGTTTTTGCTGTGGGGAGCTGGGACATTTTCAGAATGACTGCCCAAGGAAGGGTGATGCTTGCTATAAGTGTGGGGTGTGGGGTCACTATAGCAGGAATTGTAGAAAGAATGCTCCAACGGCTGCTGTCCCATCATCAACACGCTCGTCTGGAGGTTCGAGTGGTGGTTCAGTTAACCGCCGGGGTCAGTCACAGAGGGCACCTGCTCGTGCTTTTCAGATAACTGCAGAGGAGGCAAGGGAAAATCCGGAGGTCGTCACGGGTACGTTCATAGTTAATTCTATGCCTGCACGAGTTTTATTTGATTCGGGTGCCAATAGGTCGTTTGTTTCTACTGTGTTTGCACAAAGACTTGCTATGCCACTGTCTAAGTTGTCTGCTATACTTGATATTGAAACTGCTAGCAATACTTTAGTTAAGGTAGATCATGTATACCGAAATTGCACGTTAGTAATTGAAGATGTAGTCTTCAATTTAGATCTGATTCCGATAGAGTTCAGCGAGTTTGATGTGATAGTCGGAATGGACTGGTTGATCGAGAATGAAGCCCATATAGTGTGTAAGAGCCGAATGATAAAGATAACTACCCCGGAGGGGCGTGAGATATGTATATATGGGGATAGGAGAAGCGGGGATCTGTGTTTGCTGACTATTGCAAAAGCTCGAAAGCTTGTTGCAAAGGGATGTGATGCATACTTAGCATATGCGATTGATGCTAAGGCAGAGAAGAGAACGTTGGCCGATGTGCCGGTTGTTTCACAATTCCCGGATGTGTTTCCGGAAGACTTGTCTGGCGTGCCGCCTGAAAGACAAGTAGAATTTAGGATTGACTTGATCCCTGGAGCTGCACCGGTAGCTCGTTCTCCTTATCGTCTTGCCCCAACCGAGATGAAGGAAATGATGACACAACTGCAAGAATTGTTGGACAAGGGCTTCATTCGGCCGAGTTCATCGCCGTGGGGAGCTCCGGTACTGTTTGTAAAGAAGAAGGATGGCACGATGAGGATGTGCATAGATTACCGGGAGCTGAATAAGTTGACGATTAAGAACAAGTATCCTCTGCCGAGGATAGACGACTTGTTTGATCAGTTACATGGGGCTAGTGTATTTTCTAAGATTGATCTGAGATCGGGATATCATCAATTGAAGGTTCGAGAGGAAGATGTGCCAAAGACAGCATTTAGGACTCGGTATGGACATTACGAGTTTCTGGTGATGCCTTTTGGATTAACCAACGCCCCGGCAGTGTTTATGGATTTAATGAATAGGGTTTGTAGACCGATGTTGGATAAGTCGGTGATAGTGTTTATCGATGATATTCTAGTATACTCTAGGTCTGAGGCTGAGCATGTTGAACATCTCAAGGAGTTATTAGAGTTATTGAGGAAAGAGAAGTTGTACGCCAAATTTTCGAAGTGCGAGTTTTGGCTGCAACAGATACAGTTTCTAGGACATGTGATTTCGGGGGCTGGGATTTCGGTAGATCCGGCTAAAGTTGAAGCGATAAAGAATTGGGAGCCACCTCAAACAGCTACCGAAGTTAGAAGTTTTCTGGGGTTGGCAGGATATTATCGGAGGTTCATAAAGGATTTTTCTAAGATTGCAGTTCCTCTGACTGCATTAACAAAGAAAAATGCACCGTTCGTGTGGGAAACTGTGCAGCAGGAGGCATTTGAGATCCTGCAGAAAATGTTAAGCGAAGCGCCGATACTTGCCTTACCTGAAGGCTACGATGATTTCGTGGTGTATACGGATGCCTCAAGACTGGGGTTAGGCGCTGTATTGATGCAGCGTGTGAAGGTTATTGCTTATGCTTCAAGACAGCTTAAGCAACATGAGAAGAACTACTCAACTCATGATCTTGAGTTAACAGCTGTTACGTTTGCATTGAAATTATGGAGGCATTATTTATATGGGACTAAGTGTCAACTCTACACGGACCATAAGAGTTTGAAATACATCTTTAGTCAGAAAGAGCTTAACATGAGACAACGTAGGTCGATGGAACTTATAAAGGATTATGATTGCGAAATCCTTTATCACCCCGGAAAAGCAAACGTGGTGGCTGATGCTTTGAGTCGCAAAACATATGCTAAAGATTGCTGCTACATGTTGACATCTACTATGTTAACATCCACAATTATAGATGATGTCAAGGCCGCACAGAAGGAAGCCTTGAAAGACGAGAATGTTGGTGCTGAGGATATAAGGGCGCAGATTAAAAATATGGAAACAAGTGAGTCGGGTTTGAAAGGTATATATGGGAGAATCTGGGTGCCGAAGTTTGGTGGGATGCGAAATGTGATCATCGAAGAAGCGCATCAATCGAAGTATTCTGTACATCCCGGGAGCACCAAGATGTACAATGACCTAAAAGCAGACTTTTGGTGGCCCGGACTAAAGAAAGACATAGGTCAGTACGTGGAGAGATGCCGAACTTGTCGGTTGATAAAGGCCGAACATCAACAACCTTATGGCAGTCTGCAACCGCTTCCCATTCCGGAATGGAAGTGGGAGCACATTACTATGGATTTCGTTACAAAACTGCCGAAGACTAGGCGCCAACATGATGCAGTTTGGGTGATAGTCGATAGATTAACTAAGTCCGCACATTTTATACCGATAAGAGAAAGTTACTCCGTAGAAAAGTTGGCTAAAATTTATATGGACGAGATTGTTTCTAGGCATGGAGTGCCTAAGTCCATAGTATCGGACCGGGACAGCCGGTTTACTTCAAATTTTTGGTCGGCTTTGCAAGAAGGGTTAGGGACAAGAATAGCAATGAGTACAGCTTACCGCCCGCAAACTGATGGCCAGAGTGAGCGGACCATCTTAACGCTTGAAGACATGATGAGATCGTGTGTGTTAGATCTCGGTGGCAATTGGGACGATCATCTGCCACTCATAGAGTTTTCGTATAACAACAGTTACCACGCTACGATCAAGAAAGCTCCGTTCGAGGCTTTGTATGGAAGGAAATGTAGGACTCCTACATGTTGGAGAGAAACGGGTGAAACACCAATCGCTGGGCCGGCCTTGCTTCAAGAAACAAACGAGAAGATACAATTGATTAGGCAAAACATGAAAGCGGCCCAGGATCGTCAGAAAAGTTACTATGATCGGAGGCACAAACCGATCAATTTTGAAGTTAATGACTGGGTATACTTGAAAGTATCACCCATGAGGGGTGTTACTCGTTTTGTAAAAAGGGGAAAGTTGGCTCCGAGATTCGTCGGACCATTTAAGATAACCGAAAAAGTGGGGAATCAGTCATACCGTTTGGAATTGCCTGAAGAGATGTCGGGCATACATCCGGTATTTCACGTTGGGAATCTTCGAAAATCGTTTAACACTGGAAACGAGGATTGGGCCGACCATACTGAACTGCAGGTTGATGAAAGGCTCCGATATGTTGAAGAGCCGGAGTGTGTGTTAGATACTAAGATGAAGAAATTGAGAAGTAAGGAGATAGAAATGGTGCTTGTACGTTGGAAGCATCATAAAGGAGCAAATCATACATGGGAAACTAAGTCAGAAATGTTAAGAAAATATCCGAAACTGTTTGAGTCCGAGTAACTTCGAGGACGAAGTTGAGCGTGGTGGAGCCCATGCTGTAACATCCACGGATTCAATTTGATGTATTTTGACTAATTAAGTGGAAAATTTATATTTAAGTTGAATTTGGGTGATTATTATGTATTTGGATATTTAGCAAAGTTTGTTGTTATTTTTAAGAAAATTGAACTCAGAATCAATTTTGTGGATTATTATGAATTTAAAAGTTATTTATGATAAATTTAAGATTAAATCGGTATTTTATGGAACCGGTTAAGTCGGGTGATGAAATGTGCAAAATGACGAAAGTAGTATATAAAGGACAATAGGCTTCATTTACTAGTTTACACTCTCTCTCTACTCTATCTCTCTAGAAATTTTCTCTCTACATCTCTCTAAGATAAATCACAAACCGACCGTCGGATTTTCGAGAATTATACGTCATCGGAAAGGTATCGAGGAGTACAACAGTAATCTACAAACGGATTTCAGATTTCGTGCGAATTGAGGTAAGAATCGAACCTTTTTAGTTTATGGTTTCGGTTTTAAAGTAACTAAGAATTCGAATCTATCATTTTATGCAAATTTAAGTTTGTTTTGCTTGAAATGTTGCTGGAATATGAAAATATATGCATAGTCGAATCGAATCTAGGTATTATACATGATATATTAGTGATTTTTGCCTTAGAAATGAAGGATTTAAGTTGAAATGATGATCAGACTCGAATGGGTCAAGATCAGAGTCGAAATACAAGAACAAACTCGAGTTTGGTGCTAGATTCGAGTGTGTACCATTAGATTCTAAGGGAGGGCTTCGAATCTACCCCTAGACTCGAATGAAGGGTTCGAATCTACCCTAGATTCGAGGGGTTATTCGAATCTGATGACCAAGGGGTTCGAATCTGTGCTAAGGGTTCGAATCTGATACATATGATTCGAATCTGATGCATAGTTTCGAATCTAACCCATTAAATTCGAGTTTAATGCCTAAAATTGAGAAATATACTCTCTAAACTTGTGTATTTTGAATGGAACTTATAAACAACACATAAAATGGCAAGAATTATTCAAGGGACAAGTTATGAACTTGAGATGGGTTCAACTCAATGGTAAAATGGATTTGAACATAGACCCGAAATGGGGGAAAACGTTGCAAAACTTACGAGACTTGATTTTTATGAGTTAAACGGTTAATGATATAAGGAAATTGTTGTAATTAATATGACAGGTCCCTTGTGGTGTTGTTTAACCCACAGTGGGGTACTTGGAGGATCCGGTTGAAAGCCCGAAGAGAAATAAAATTGGTTAAAGATAAATTACGCACCCACTGTGAGTACAGTAGATTTCGCATGTTTATATTTGTTTTATGTAAGCTTTGCCTGCTGAGACCTGTTGTTTCATTGATTGTTTGGAATTCTACTAACTTGCGTAGATTTAGATGCACATTCTTACTTGTTGCATGTCCTTTCGGTTGTTGTGCATCTAGTGATGGACCGGTGGGTCGCATCGATTACTCTGATGTTACTGTGCTATATGACCTGGAGCTGATCCCTCCTAGGCCCGGTAGGCAGTATGTCATCCCCGATCGTACGTTTGTCTCAGATGGTATGTCTAAATGCCGAGCTGTGAGCTCGAAGGGGCTGCGGCTCTGGTCCGTACTTGGTGTACGAAGAGAGTATACGACGTTTGTCGTCGGGATTACTCTTGGGCTTCATAAAGACTTATAAAAATGCGTAATCTTTGTATTCACTAAGCATTCGCTTACGTTTTAGTTGTTGTATTTTTACAGGAAATGGAAAGTCTACTGCTGGACCTTCTAGTTAGGTCGATTTGGAAGATTTGGAAGATATCTGCTATTTAATCGGTAATTATGTTGTGGGACAAATGTTGTAATATATTCTGGATGATTGTAATAAATGTATGGGTGTGTAGACCTAGACTTGGTACCTGATAGCACCGTAGGGTGTTTAACACTTGTTGCACCACTTTATTTATGTTTTAATGCTTCCGCACTTAATTTAGGTTATCAGATCATTATGTTATTGCATGTTGATGATTAATCCTGGGTGTATTGTAATTGGTGGTTGTTGTGGCAAGGGTGCCACACTAAATAAAATATAACACAAATATAATTGTGTAATATGAGAAGTTTGAAAAACACCAACAAATCATGGTTGGACATGTGTCAAACCTAGTGACATCCGCGTTTCGCTACGGGAAGATAGAGTTTTAGATTATCATATAATTTGCAAGTCTTTTGATTTAGCAGAGATATATGCACAGACAGATACATATATTAGTTATATTGTATTGCGCATTTGAGTAATAAAGTCTTTTTCATACATTAAACATAACATAATAGTTTCAAAAGATCACTTCAAACATACGTATAATTAAAATCATAATTTTAAAAATTTAATAATAATAAATGTTAAAAAATGTCTAAACAAAAATTTATTAAAACAAATGGGTTAAGAGATAAGGGTATATTATTAAAAGTTTAAAATAAAAAATAATCCAACCATTCATGATTGTCATGCGGGGTCTAAAATATTAATTACAAAAATAAATTTGAAAAAAAAATGCATAAATACCTTTCAAACAATTCAAATACAAAACACAATTGAACCATAATCGAAAACTGAAATTCGAAAGCTGATATATATCCAAAAAGCAAGCAAAATGATATTGTTATTGAACACACGCGCGTTGCTGCAGGGTCTAAATATTAATTACAAAAATAAATATATAAAAAAATATTTTTCAAACAATTCAAACAACGAAACACAACTGAACCAACATCGAAAAATAAAATTGAAAAGCCGTATAGATTCAAGAAGCAAGACAAATGTTACTGTTAGTCGGTTATTATCATTAGTTTTCTAGACTTTGCAATGCTAAAATTACAATCAATGTCGTATTAAATCGGATCGGAACCAGAATTAATTAATCAAAAATTCATAACCATAATTTGAAAATTTGACATTGATTAAGTTGGTAGTCAATTTAATTTATTGGTTTTACGGAAAAATCAATTAAATTTATAACGGTAATGTCTTTAATACATCGATTATAGTTTTGCAACGTTATAATAGTAATGTTCAATGCTATATATGATCGTTTTTAATAAAAAAATCTAAATTTTAAATAGTTACATTTTAATTATAAAACAATTTAATTAAAATATTGTATTGTGCATCTTAATAATAAAGTTTTTTTTATACAATTAAACGTAACATAATAGTTTCAAAAGACAACCACAAACATTTGTATAATTAAAACCATAATTTTAAGTATGTAAGAAAATGTTGTAATATAATTGTTAAAAGAGAATTAAACGAAAATTTATCAAAATAAAAGGGCTAAATAAAAGATAACACTAAGATGAAGGTGTATTATGAAAATTTAAAAAGAAAATTAAAAAAGAAAAAAGAAAAAAGGAAAACATTGTCATTGGTCTATACCATTACGTAAATGTGTGTGTGTGTATATATATATATATATATATATAATATGGAAACCCTACTCAGGGCTAGATAAGGCTACTTAATTCACGTGATAATCAATTGTGATTAACTTTATAATGGATCTCATTTCACAAGTTCAATTGTACAGACACACGTATAACCTAATAAACACGAAAGGTAAGATCATACATGAGCAGCAAGTCTCAGTGCCCACAACATAATCACATATATCTAGCAAATATACATATAGAAACTCAAAGAAGAAAACATACCTTTTAAAAAACTCATATTCACCTAGATAGAAGTAGCTAACTCTAAGTAGTCTCAACAATTGCAATTCCGGCCCGTCTCAATGTAACTAATGTGACACCCTTGCCAACCACCAATTACAATTCACCCAGGATTATTCACCAACAAACAGATATATAATAATCTGATACCTTAATTAAAGTGCGGAAGCATACAATACAAAATAAATTAATACAAATCTGACAAACACCCTACGGTGCTACATAGGTTACACGTCTAAGTCTACATATCCAAAAGTATTACATCATCCCCAAATTTATTACAACATTGATTTCATAAACAAATACCAAGATAAAATAGTGGAAATCTTCAAATCACTTCAACTGATAACTTAGCTAGACGGTCCCGCAGCGGATTTTCCTTTTCATGTAAAAAGTCAACAACTGAAGGGGTAAGCTAAAGCTTAGTGAATACCATATGATTTTACACATTCTACAAATCATTATGATGCCACCCAGGGTAACCGCGGTAACACATACCGTATACCCCACACGTACTCCAAGTACGCAAACCCGAGCCGCAGCTCCTTCGAGCTGACACTCGGCATAAGAATAACCAACCATCTGAGGCAGACATTACATCGGGGATGACCTACTGTCTATCCTGACCACAGAGGTGTCAAACTCTTGGTCATATAGCACAGTAACATCAGAGTACAGATGCGACCACGCAGGTCCATCGAAAGGATGCACAACAAATGAACGGACATGCAACAAGTATGAATGTGCATCAACATATACGCATGTTAGTAGAATGCCAAACGAATATGAAACAACATGCCTCAGCAGGCAATGCAAACATAATGCAGATGCAGCAATGTTAAAATCAAAGGTACTCACTGTGGGTGCGTTATTAATCTTTAAGCAATATTATTTCTCCTCGGGATTTCAACCGGATCCACAAAGTACCCCACTGTGGGTTAAACAACACCACAAGGGACCTGTTAATTCAGTTGTAACAACACATTGTGTCAATAACTTGTTTAATTTCATAGAACTTAATTTTATAATTCTTGCATAATTTGGTCCCAATTTCGGATCTATGTCCGAATTCGGATCCCCAATTCGGACTCCTTTAATTTCGGACCATATCCGAATTCCAACACTTATAATATTTTACCATTTTGATTTTTACATTTCGGACCAAAAGCCAATTTCGGATCACATTACAAGTTCGGGCACATCCGAATTCGGTCCCCAACCGAATTCGGACTCTCATCCAAATTCCAATACTTAGAAATAATTTGATATATTAATTTTCCAGAAATCCGGGCCTCATCCGAATTCGGACCAGATCCGAGTTCATCTCGGATCCGAATTCGGATCCCACCCCATTCGAACTTGTGCAGCTTTTTAACATTTTTCAGATTTAATCCAAGTCATTTTTGGTACTTTTTCACTACATGAAATAAATTATACCAACTTAAATACACTTAATTTCAAGCATTTTAACACTAATAGTAACATGCTTTCATACCACCTTCAGCCCTTTTTAGTTCTTTTTCATCATCCATCGATCCACACACACACTAAAACACACACTAAATGCTCAAATCCATACTTTCAGTTCGCATCAGGAGCTGAAATTTAATATGTAGCATCAATAACACTAGATTTAAACTAATCCACAATAATATCATACATGCATGAGCATTTGAATCCCCAAATCTCAGTTTCGGATTTGAACAAAAACCGACCCCAAATAGCTTCTAAATTCGAATTTGAAAGAATGTTTACCTTGATTCGATGATTGCAGATGTTTTAGTTCCTCAATTGCAAGCTAAGTCCAAATTTTCAACTTCAAACAGCAACTTTTCGATGATTCTTCAATTTGTAGAGAGAGAGAGAGCCGAGAGATGAGAGATGGTAGAGAGAGAGTGGGAAAAATTCAAATGAATTAAATTAAAGACTTTCCCCCTTTTTATTCTCTATTCTCATCTTTTGACACATCTAACCCCTCAACTCATCCGGTTCCATAAATACTGGTTATGATTATATAAATAAAGAATCCATCTTTATTTATTATCCTTAAGAATTAAATAATTATTTTCACTTAATAATTTAAAATTCTAAATTTCCAAATAATACAACAAACTTTTAATTAATCCAAATTCCGTACCAACTTTCATAATTCAACTAAAATTACAATTTAAACTTAATAAACTTTAAATATAATAATTTGAATCCGAGGATGTTACAACATGGGCTCCACCACGCTCAACTTCGTCCTCGAAGTTACTCGGATTCGAACAGTTTCGGATACTTCTTCAACATCTCAGACTTAGGCTCCCAGGTATGATTCGCTCCCTTATGATGCTTCCAACGTACTAGCACCATCTCTATTTCTTTACTTCTTAATTTCTTCACTTTCGTATCTAACACACACTCCGGCTCTTCAACATACCGGAGCCTTTCGTCAATCTGTAGCTCGATGTGATCAGCCCAATCCTCGTTTTCGGTTGTAAACGACTTTCTAAGGTTCCCCACATGGAACACCGGGTGTATGCCCGACATCTCTTCAGACAATTCCAACCGATACGACTGATTTCCTACTTTTTCAGTAATCCTGAATGGTCCGACGAATCTCGGAGCCAACTTTCCTCTCTTTACAAAACGTGTAACACCTCTCATAGGTGACACTTTCAAATAAACCCAATCATTCACATCAAAACTGATTGGTTTGTGCCTTCTATCGTAATAACTTTTCTGGCGATCCTGGGCCGCCTTCATATTCTGTCGCACCAACTGAATCTTTTCATTCGTTTCTTGTAGTAATGCCGGCCCAGCAATCGGCGTCTCTCCGGTTTCCCTCCAACACGTAGGAGTCCTACATCTTCTCCCATACAATGCCTCAAACGGCGCTTTCTTGATCGTCGCGTGGTAACTGTTATTATACGAAATTCTATCAATGGTAAATGGTCATCCCAATTACCACCGAGGTCCAATATACACGACCGCATCATATCTTCCAAGGTGAGGATAGTCCTTTCACTTTGACCATCAGTTTGCGGACGATACGCCGTGCTCATAGCAATCCTCGTTCCCAATCCTTCTTGTAAAGCCGACCAAAAGTTGGAAGTAAATCGGCTGTCCCGATCAGATACAATGGACTTTGGTACTCCATGTCTCGAAATAATCTCATCCAAGTAAATCTGAGCGGCCTTGACATCATCAATAATAGTGGATGTTAACATAGTAGATGTCAACATGTAACAGCAATCCTTGGCATATGCTTTGCGACTCAAAGCATCGGCTACCACGTTAGCCTTTCCAGGATGGTAAAGGATTTCACAGTCATAATCCTTTATTAGTTCCATCGAACGTCTCTGTCTCATGTTAAGTTCTTTCTGGCTGAATATGTACTTCAGGCTCTTATGATCCGTGTATAACTGACACTTAGTTCCATAGAGATAGTGTCTCCACAACTTCAATGCAAATGTGACTGCTGTCAACTCAAGATCATGAGTTGAGTAATTCTTCTCATGTTGCTTAAGCTGTCTCGAAGCATAAGCAATAACCTTCCCACGTTGCATCAGTACTGCACCAAGTCCCAACCTTGAAGCATCTGTGTATACAACAAAGTCCTCATTACCCTCTGGTAGGGCAAGTATCGGTGCTTCACTTAACGTTTTCTTCAAAACATCAAACGCCTCTTGCTGCACGGTTTCCCAGACAAAAGGTGCATTCTTCTTTGTTAACATAGTTAAAGGGACTGCAATCTTGGAAAAATCCTTAATAAACCTCCGATAATAGCCCGCCAGCCCAGGAAACTTCTGACTTCAGTAGCTGAACTAGGCGGCTCCCAGTTTCTTACCGCTTCTACCTTAGCCGGATCTACAGAAATTCCGGCCCCCGAAATCACATGCCCTAAAAACTGAATCTGTTGCAGCCAAAACTCACATTTTGAGAACTTGGCATACAACTTCTCTTTTCTTAGCAATTCCAGCAATTCCCTTAAATGATCAGCATGTTCGGCTTCCGACTTAGAGTATACTAAAATATCATCGATAAACACAATTACCGATTTATCCAACATCGATCTACATACTCTATTCATTAAATCCATAAACACTGCCGGGGCATTGGTTAAACCGAAAGGCATCACCAGAAACTCATAATGCCCATACCGAGTCCTGAAGGCTGTCTTTGGCACACCTTCCTCTCGAACCTTCAATTGATGATATCCCGATCTCAAATCAATCTTAGAAAATACACTCGCCCCATGTAATTGGTCGAACAAATCGTCTATCCTCGGCAGCGGATACTTGTTCTTAACAGTCAGTTTATTCAATTCCCGGTAATCAATGCACATTCGCATTGTACCATCCTTCTTTTTCACAAACAAAACAGGGGCTCCCCACGGCGATGAACTTGGTCGAATAAAACCCTTGTCCAACAACTCCTGGAGTTGTGTCATCATCTCTTTCATCTCGGTTGGGGCAAGGCGATAAGGAGAACGAGCTACTGGTGCAGCTCCAGGGATCAGATCAATTCTAAATTCCACTTGTCTCCCAGGCGGCACGCCAGACAAGTCTTCCGGAAACACATCCGGGAATTGTGAAACAACAGGCACATCGGCCAACGTCTTCTTCTCAGCCTTGGCATCAATAATATATGCCAGGTAAGCGTCACAACCCTTTGCAACAAGCTTTCGGGCTTTTGCAATGGTCAACAAACATAGATCCCCACTTCTCCTATCCCCATAAATGCAGATCTCACGCCCCTCCGGAGTAGTTATCTTTATCATCCGCTTCTTACATACTATGTGGGCTTCGTTCTCTATCAACCAAATCCATCCCGACAATTATATCAAATTCACTAAACTCAATCGGAATCAAGTCCAAATTGAAGACTACATCTTCAATCACTAAGGTGCAGTTTCGGTATACATGATCTACTTTAACTAGAGTATTACTAGCAGTTTCAATATCTAGTACAACAGATAGCTTAGACAAAGCCATCCCAAGTTGTTGTGCAAACATAGTAGATACAAACGATCTATTGGCACCCGAGTCAAATAATACTCTTGCAGGTAAAGAGTTTACAATAAACATACCCGTGACCACCTCTGGGTTTTCCCTAGCCTCTTCTGCAGTAATCTGAAATGCACGAGCTGGTGCCCTTTGCGACTGACCCCGACCTCGGTTAACTGAACCGCCGCTTGAACCTCCTGAAGATCGTGTTGATGTTGGAGCAGCAACTGCTGGAGCATTCTTTCGACAATTCCGACTATAGTGCCCCCATACCCCACACTTATGGCAGGCATCTGATCTCCGTGGACATTCATTCTGAAAGTGGCCCAACTCTCCGCAGCAAAAACACGCACGCCCGTTGGTGCACTTGCCGAAGTGTTCCAGATGACACTTGTTACAATACTCTGGCTCGGTGTTGATAGAGTATGCACGAGCACGACCGGAAGAACTAGACTGTCGACGGAAGGACTGTTGTGGCGAGTACTGCGAAGATCGTGAAGAACCAGAATAACCTCCTTCGCGTTGGCGTTTCGGTGGTGAAGGTTGAGTTGGATTAGCTGAAGCAGCAGCGGACCCCATCACGTAACCAGACATACTTAAAATCTGTTCCACATTTCTGGCGGCTTCCAATAGACCAGCAAATGTGGGGTAGCGTACATTGCTCATCACCCTCCGAATCTCCAAATCAAGACCAGCCTCAAACCTGGTCACTTTCCTCTCCTCGGTATCCACTTGATGAGGCGCGAACAAACTCAGCCTCGTGAACTGTACAGCGTACTGGGACACAGACTTAGTCCCCTGAATTAGCGTCATAAACTTTGCTTCAAGTCTTCGGCGCTCATCGGCCGGGCAGTACTGCTGAGTGAAAACTTCAGTGAACTCAGCCCATTTCATTACAGCAACCTTCTCCATTGTTAGTGCATTCACCATCGAGTTCCACCACATTATTGCGTCTTTGGTGAACATGGCAGTAGCGAATCGGACCATATCCTTCTCAGCACAATCGCTGATTCGGAAAGTCCTTTCTGTAGCTGTAATCCACTCCAATGCAGTAACAGCATCCCCCAGTCCATTGAATTCGACTGCTCCATTTCCCTTAAAGTCCTTGAAACGACAACCCCTGGGCTTATTAGATGACCCAGTGTTGTCATCTTGCTCGTTATTGTTTCCTCCCTCCTTTTCCTTATTCCTTCTTTTCTCTTCTCTTCGCTTAGCTTCGGCCTCATCTCGAGCCCGAAATTGATCTTGTATCATCTCTCTTTGTTCACCCATCATGGCTAGCATCATTTCTCTCGTCTCTTCAGGTGTCCTTCCTCCTCCAGATATGTTCTGAAATACGAAACATATAACTTATTTAGTAACATGTCATTTATTTATAGACACCACCCAATTGTCCCGTATGATAGTCAATATTCTTATGATTACTAGATCGTAACCTATCTTAGTTCAGATCATTACTTAGAATCACCACATGTCATCACTTAATGTTTGAGACCAAGACCTCACGGACACTTGAATCTCAAACTACGCTCTGATACCATAAGTTGTGACACCCTTGCCACATTAACCACCAATTACAATTCACCCAGGATTATTCACCAACAAACAGATATATAATAATCTGATACCTTAATTAAAGTGCGGAAGCATACAATACAAAATAAATTAATACAAATCTGACAAACACCCTACGGTGCTACATAGGTTACACGTCTAAGTCTACATATCCAAAAGTATTACATCATCCCTAAATTTATTACAACATTGATTTCATAAACAAATACCAAGATAAAATAGTGGAAATCTTCAAATCACTTCAACTGATAACTTAGCTAGACGGTCCCGCAGCGGATTTTCCTTTTCCTGTAAAAAGTCAACAACTGAAGGGGTAAGCTAAAGCTTAGTGAATACCATATGATTTTACACATTCTACAAATCATTATGATGCCACCCAGGGTAACCGCGGTAACACATACCGTATACCCCACACGTACTCCAAGTACGCAAACCCGAGCCGCAGCTCCTTCGAGCTGACACTCGGCATAAGAATAACCAACCATCTGAGGCAGACATTACATCGGGGATGACCTACTGTCTATCCTGACCACAGAGGTGTCAAACTCTTGGTCATATAGCACAGTAACATCAGAGTACAGATGCGACCACGCAGGTCCATCGAAAGGATGCACAACAAATGAACGGACATGCAACAAGTATGAATGTGCATCAACATATACGCATGTTAGTAGAATGCCAAACGAATATGAAACAACATGCCTCAGCAGGCAATGCAAACATAATGCAGATGCAGCAATGTTAAAATCAAAGGTACTCACTGTGGGTGCGTTATTAATCTTTAAGCAATATTATTTCTCCTCGGGATTTCAACCGGATCCACAAAGTACCCCACTGTGGGTTAAACAACACCACAAGGGACCTGTTAATTCAGTTGTAACAACACATTGTGTCAATAACTTGTTTAATTTCATAGAACTTAATTTTATAATTCTTGCATAATTTGGTCCCAATTTCGGATCTATGTCCGAATTCGGATCCCCAATTCGGACTCCTTTAATTTCGGACCATATCCGAATTCCAACACTTATAATATTTTACCATTTTGATTTTTACATTTCGGACCAAAAGCCAATTTCGGATCACATTACAAGTTCGGGCACATCCGAATTCGGTCCCCAACCGAATTCGGACTCTCATCCAAATTCCAATACTTAGAAATAATTTGATATATTAATTTTCCAGAAATCCGGGCCTCATCCGAATTCGGACCAGATCCGAGTTCATCTCGGATCCGAATTCGGATCCCACCCCATTCGAACTTGTGCAGCTTTTTAACATTTTTCAGATTTAATCCAAGTCATTTTTGGTACTTTTTCACTACATGAAATAAATTATACCAACTTAAATACACTTAATTTCAAGCATTTTAACACTAATATTAACATGCTTTCATACCACCTTCAGCCCTTTTTAGTTCTTTTTCATCATCCATCGATCCACACACACTAAAACACACACTAAATGCTCAAATCCATACTTTCAGTTCGAATCAGGAGCTGAAATTTAATATGTAGCATCAATAACACTAGATTTAAACTAATCCACAATAATATCATACATGCATGAGCATTTGAATCCCCAAATCTCAGTTTCGGATTTGAACAAAAACCGACCCCAAATTGCTTCTAAATTCGAATTTTAAAGAATGTTTACCTTGATTCGATGATTGCAGATGTTTTAGTTCCTCAATTGCAAGCTAAGTCCAAATTTTCAACTTCAAACAGCAACTTTTCAATGATTCTTCAATTTGTAGAGAGAGAGAGAGCCGAGAGATGAGAGATGGTAGAGAGAGAGTGGGAAAAATTCAAATGAATTAAATTAAAGACTTTCCCCCTTTTTATTCTCTATTCTCATCTTTTGACACATCTAACCCCTCAACTCATCCGGTTCCATAAATACTGATTATGATTATATAAATAAAGAATCCATCTTTATTTATTATCCTTAAGAATTAAATAATTATTTTCACTTAATAATTTAAAATTCTAAATTTCCAAATAATACAACAAACTTTTAATTAATCCAAATTCCGTACCAACTTTCATAATTCAACTTAAATTACAATTTAAACTTAATAAACTTTAAATATAATAATTTGAATCCGAGGATGTTACAACTAGTCCCTGTACCCAGGATCCCTTTAGATTAATCCGAGCCCAACAAATCCTGAATACTAAGTAACTGATAATATAATTGGTAAAAACCCAAAATATAACCCAATAGGGCCCCAATGCCCAAAACCCAATTTTGGCCTAAACAGGGTAGACCGCGACCACGCTTGACCCAACGCGGTCACGCTCCTCATCGCGATCGTGCTCCACCCATCGTGGGTCGTGCAAATGAACCCTAGATCGAGCTCGACCCTGCATCCCTACAGACCCATCGCGACCACGCTTAAAGGATCACGATCGCGATCCGAGGTGAACTGTAGTGCCACTGTTTCTGTCTCAGTTCAGTCCAAGGGAGATTTAATCCCCTAAGCAATTTCCAGCCATGTGAACCCATAATTTCAACATATAAAACCTCAGACCCCCTTACCAGCCAATTCCAAAGGTTCACAATCATAAACATAACAAAAGTTAATGAATTGCAGCTTTTCTTACCTCACCAACTTGAAGTACACAAAAAATGATGAAGGCAAATCCCGATCCCGATCCCATTATCGATATGTCACAATTAATATTAATATATCCCATTAACTCTTGTAAATCCATAACTATTATTAATACACTAAAATCATAATCCAATGCCACGATTTATTCCGCCCCGACACATATAATTCACTAATCGAGGCACAATTGGACTAACACAAATATCAATATTATAATTAGTCAATCGGATAATTCCACGTACCTTTTCGAAAGTCGAGTGTTACACACAATATATTAACATATAAAATTTAACAATACATAATTAATTTAATTATTTAGTTTTTATAACCAATGAAATATGTTGTTTGAAATATATAATCAAACTTAAATTAAAGGGTAAATTACAAATTTCATTCATGTGCTTTACTTTAGATTATGGATTACATCCAATAACATTAAAAATTACACCAACAGTTCTTGTGTTTGAAGTTTTGTTACGAATTTCGTCATTTGGCAATTTAAAATGACCATTTTGCCATTGTTTAATAATTATTAATAAAGTAATTTTTATTATTATTTCTATTATTATTAAATAATAAACTAATCTGAAAAATTTAAAATACTCAAATTAATTTAATGTAAAATACATAAATTTGAATAATAAAATACTAATAAAGACAAATGAATTATTGTTATAAATAATTAAAAACTAAAAAATAACGTTATGAATTTAGATTTTTAAATTTCTAATAGAAGTAAACTTTTTTCTAAATTAAAAATTAAATGCAAACAATTTCAAAAGTAATAAATTTTTATTGACGTTTTTAAAGTTTTCATATAAAAACTTGTTAACATTTTTTAGTAAACGTTTAAAAATATTTTTATAGTTTAAACGTTTTGAAAATAAGGTTTAGAAACTTAAAATATTTTTAAAGTTTTAATTGTTTTCAAATTTTTAAAATTTTTAAACATTTTTTAAGATTCTTTTAAGTAAAATATGTAAATTTATTAAATGATTCTAGAAAAGTTTTAGAAATATATCAAAAACTTTTAAAAAGTTTAAATTTATTCTATTGTTCACTAAAAAGTTTATTTTTTTCAAAAAATTTCAAAAAAGAAAACTAAAGTTAACAATAATGTTATTTTTAATTACCAAAATGATGAAAATAACAATTATATGTTATTATAGATTTTTAATCGTCATTAAAAATTACTTAATCAAAAAATGAGTACTTAATAAATTTAAATTATTTTATCATTTTAAAAAGGTTTACATTATATTTTAAAACGTTCAAAAAATCTAAGCTCAAAGTGCTATTTTTTAATTTTTAATTTTTAATTAATAATAATTATTTATATGTTTTTATAAATATTTTATTATTTATTTTTATGTGTTTTAAATTTATTGTTTTTTAAATTATTTTCAAGTAATTCATTATTTTCTTATTACAGAAATAATAATAATAATAATAATATTAATAATAATTATCAAGCAGGTTAGGATAAAATGTAGGGATGAAAAAAAAAACTGAAACCGATGGGGAAAACTGAAGCTAGACCGATTAAAATGGGCCGGGTTTTCCCCGTACCTGATTAATTTTAAACGGGGATAAGTTTTATGATACCTGTTTAGATAACCCGACTAACCACTCGATTAAAACACGGACTAAATACTTAATTACTTTTTACGTAATAATAAGTATTATATTTATATTTTAGATTGTATATGTATCTTATTCTTATAATTATATCGTATAATAACAAGTATTTTATTAATTTGTACACATATATATAACTGCTAGTTAAATTTATAGTTTTTATTCATTTTTGTACACGCTTATTGTTTGGATCACCCTAAATTTTACTCGTTTAGGTTTAACAATGATCTTAAAATAAAATTTCACCGTTTAATTAAACATCTGTTATAAACGGGTTTCTCGAATCCCTGTGGTTTTTCCCACCTGCCCGACGGGGATACCCGTTAAGGCCCTGCAGTTATTTTAAACGCGGACGGGATGACCAATCCCCGACGCGGACCCGCCCCGTTGTCATTCCTAATTAAATGATCATTTTAAATGGATAAAGGAAGAAATTCGTAACAATGCTTCAACCACAAGGAGCGACGATATAATTTTCAAAGTTCAAGAACCTAATACGTAACTTCTAATAAACCACCTGGACATAATTTATAGTTTACCCTAAATTACATAAAGATTAAACTACATAAACAATTCCTGTGATTTACTCATAATTAGAAAATGTTTTCTAATTTTTAAAATTGTATAAATAGTCTACCAACCCACTATTTAGTAGCAAAAATGGTTCCTCTATTACTTAACTTTTTTTAAATAATGATTTTATCATTTTCTCAATAACAATTTTATCACTATAGTATTTAATTAATTTCAGGATTTTCCTCTTTTATAAACTTTTTTTAGTTTCAAATTTTAAATGTTAATCTACTAGAACATGATTTAATTAATTTATAAATTTATTATTATCACTATCATTTATACATTTTTTATATTTTAATTTTTTTAAATATTTTTATTAATCAAAACTTGTCCCTATTAATATATATTTAGTTTATTTATTTTAAGTCACTTTATATATTCATTTTAGTTATTAAAATTTATTTCTCAAACGTTTTATTTTATTTGAGTATTCATACATTTTTATATTTTTACGTTTTCATCTAATCATATCATCACATTAATATACTTTGATTTAATTATAATTTTTTAGATAGACAAATAAACATAAGGTGTAACATCGCAAAATTAGCAGCGAGTGCCTGTAAATTAATTATTGGCTATTGTTTGTAAGCTTTACGAGTTGTTTGAATTTAATTGATTAATTGTATGTGACTTGGCAAAGTACGTCGTCATTATGTGTAAATTGTGATCGATTGAGATTATAACATAATTAACTTTCATTGGGGATTTGAGATTGTTTTCATGAGTTAAATGATAACGGAGACTTTAAAGTGTTAAATTGAAAATTATTGGATAACAATTGATTATAACCTAGTATATATTGAGTATTATACTCGTTTTAATTATGTTTGAATTATCAAAAGGTATATAATGTTTAGCCTTTAAACTGCCTCATTCATTTTATATAATGCGTCTAAAACAATTAATCTATAAATCACATGTTTACTTTTGGTTCTGGTAATCTGTAATTAATGGGATTGATCTACCTTCTGATTTGTATCAGAAAACAGATGATCTTGACTCTGGCTTTTAGCTTTCAATCTTTCTCAATATTTGCCACTTTAAATGTCTTTTAAGCTTTTACTACATGCATGTTATAGTTAATGAACTTGTAATCATATTTCATAATAACAATTGAGTTAAAGTTATAGGTTGAAATCATAAACTTTGGCATTCATTTATATCTTATCGTTTATTGTCATCTTTTGGTATTTGATGTATGCATGAAACTCATTTGTATTAGCTCAGTATTTGGAAAACACAATGACAGATCACAGGTCTTGGTCCCGAGGTTCAGAATCTCAGTCCAAGACTTGGTCCAAGTCCAAAGTTCTTTGATTTCCAATCTTATTTTCTTATATAACTATGTTTTATTAGTGTTTACATGTCTTCATACATTCTTTTAATTTAAAAAACATATTGTGAGATGCTATAGAAGCCCGAGACTTGTAGACATGGAGTTCGAGACTTGGATCATTGAAGTATAGAAAAGACCGAGACTTGCACTTGGAGTCTGAGAGACTCCAAGTCTTGGTAAAATCTTGAATATGAGACTCACTTTCTAAGTGTGGAGAGAAGACCGAAACTCAAAAACTCGAGTGGGCATAGGCCGAGACTTGAAGTTTCAAGGTGGGTGTATGAGGCCGAGATTTGGAAACTCGATGTGGAGGGTATATAGAGACTCTAACCGGGTGTTCTTTTACATAAGTGATAAGTGACTGAAAAACTGATTGCAATACTTATTTATAAGTGTTGGCGCTTAATACTGAATAATGAATAAATAAGTCTGTTTTTTACATAATTATATAAATGACTGGATTTGTATTAAAATTTTCATCAGCTTGTAAGTTGGGATTGTTAGAAATATATATTAAGTGTTATTAAACTTAAGATATCTATGTTTAAGTATATGTATTTAATTATGCAAAATCCGGTATTTGTATATATAAACCGGATAAGACATTATGTAGTTATAGGTAGTTATCTTTTCCCTCCAAAATTAACTACCTAAAGTGAACCATCACAATGGTTCCTTTGCACCGGTTAGTTCTCTATATAAGGAGGAACCAATTATGTAAATTATGTGTGTGTTCAATATATTAAAGTTTGGTATATATTATATAATTGTACCCCTCTGTTTTTCTTCTGCCTCTCGGACACACTGCACACACAGAAAACATTCTGCACAGAAAAGGAAGAATGACAAGGCAATTAAGGGCATCAAGTTTCAGTGATTATAGGATGCCTTACTACCATGATCCACATCCTAACAATTGGTATCAGAGCAGGCTTCGATTGGGACTGAAAGAAGACACTGAAAGAGAATCATGGATGAAAGACAAATTGCGCAGAATGAGGGAAAGAAGGCTGCGTTTGCAGTGCTGGGAAGAAGAACGAAGGATCAAGGAATTGGACAGAAAAGAGAGACGCTCAAGGTGTTAAAAATGTCGAACCAGAGGACATTTTGCATGGGACTGCACAGCAAATGGATCAACGAAAGGAAAAGAGAAGATCCTTGAACCAACTGTTGGAGATCTGTCCGAGAACAAAACAGAAGAGGAAGAATACACTCCTTCCTCTCCAAATCAAAAAATAGAGCCTCTGAAACCGTATGTCCAAAAATACAAGGAAAGGATATGCTTTGATGGTGAATATCTTGTACAAGGATCGGACAACAATAGTTGGAACAATTTCTGGTATGTAAACACCAAGATCTAACACATGACACCAAATAAGGATTTGATTAACAAGTTAAAAAGTTGTTTTATTGTTGATACCCAGGAACATGAATCAAATGTATTGTTCACACATGATATTGGGGTTGTAAAATTGGTAACAACCCACAATGAATACGCAATACCATATGTAGCATATGTTCCTGAAATTAACATCAACTTGCTTAGCATGAAACAATTGATCATGCAAGGTTTTGAAGTTGATTTTGAAGGTTTAACTTGTAAGGTGTCACATGTGTTTGATCCTGAAAATGAAGTGAAGAGTTTTGTTGATGAAAATGGTTTTAAAAGACAAGATGAATATCTTGAAAAGTATTTTGAGGACATTGACAAATCCATTGATGTTGTCAAGTCACAAGAAAATCAAGAAGATGATTGGGAAGTAGTATCTTTAAAGATTGATTGTATTGAAGAGTTTATCAAATTTTTGGATTTGATAAACAACAATCACTTTGTCATGGCACATAAAGATTTGTTTAAAAAGGCATTTGAAAGAGCTTTAATTTGGTATCATGAGAATGTTACCAAATCAAAATTGGAATTGCCATTTAAGTTGTTTGGAGCAAAAGTATGTTTGTTTGATCTTTACAAGATTGTTGAAAGCAATGGAGGCTTTGAGTATGTTACATCAAAAGATAAATGGGGTGGAATAGCCAACGGGTTAGGCTTTCCAATTGATTTCCAAAATGGTTTGAAGGAGATCTATGTTGCATGCCTAGTACAACCTCAAGAGTATTACAATTTCATCAAGAAAGCCGAGAAAAGGCATTGGGAACATTCAAGAGAGTTGAATGTCATGGGCACAACTAAGAGTGTAGTTGGCCAAGATGAAGCAAGATTTGAGGGATGTATAGCACGAGGATGCAAAGTTGATGATGTAAACACAAAGAAGATGGTGGGTGAAGGATCAAGCAACAAAGAGGAGGAAACCATTAATGTGGTTTTGAAGATGGCAAGTGAAGTGATTGAAAATGGAGACAACAAAGAAGATGATGACTTTGTTGTCATTGTGTGAAGCTCAAAGGTTGAAGATTCATTTTGAAGTTTATAACACTTAGGGGGTGAATGTTAGAAATATATGTTAAGTGTTATTAAACTTAAGATATCTATGTTTAAGTATATGTATTTAATTATGCAAAATCCGGTATTTGTATATATAAACCGGATAAGACATTATGTAGTTATAGGTAGTTATCTTTTCCCTCCAAAATTAACTACCTAAAGTGAACCATCACAATGGTTCCTTTGCACCCGTTAGTTCTCTATATAAGGAGGAACCAATTATGTAAATTATGTGTGTGTTCAATATATTAAAGTTTGGTATATATTCTGTAATTGTACCCCTCTGTTTTTCTTCTACCTCTCGGACACACTGCACACACAGAAAACATTCTGCACAGAAAAGGAAGGATGGCAAGGCAATTAAGGCATCAAGTTTCAGTGATTATAGGATGCCTTACTACCATGATCCACATCCTAACAGGGATCAAGATGAGTAAAAACACAACGACATGAATTAAAAAAAACATCAACCATTACAAACCCATATCCAACCAAGGAAAAATTGCAGTAGCTATAGCCCTAACCCAAGGCAAAATTGCAGCGGATACAACTCCAAATCAAGAACATATTAAGATGAGTAGCATCAAAATCTATTCTAGGTAAAATAGGTTTGAAACCACTCAATTTAATTGAGAGGAAATCAAGTTCTCGTTGTTGTTACCTTCGAGTTTTGTGAGAGGAGATAGAGCTCTGGTTATTGCACACTGCAGAGAGGATGCCAGTGGTGAAGTGCTTGCAATAGAGGACTGGAGCTGGCGTTTGGAGGTCGACGGTTAGCAGCAGCGTGGGAAGGGCCGGTCACCTAAGATGCAGAAAGGAGGTGCAACGATCAAGAGAGGGGATGGATGGGTTGGAAGGAAGAGGTGTGTGATGATAAGGTTTATAAACACTGATGGAGATCGAGAGGCTACTATCGATAGGCTACTATGGTGAAAAGAAATCCAGAAAAGGAGTGTTGATGATATGAGAAGAGCGCAGTGGCCTGGTGCACGGTAGGGGTAAAGGGGGCGACGCTGCAGCGGGGGTGGAGGGAAACTGTGGTGGGTTGGAAGGAAGAGGTCGGCGGTCGACAGCAGTGTGGGGTCGGGCAGTCACTAGAGATGCTTAATGGAGGTGGAAGGATCAAGATAGGGAAGTGAAGCACTGGAAGGAAGAGGCGTTATTACCAATAAGTTTATGTCCCTTGACTGACCGGATAAGTAGTTAATAAGTAAGAAATGTTGCTTACCACGTATTCTAAAAGAACACCACTTATGTCTTGGTCTTGTGATCAATCTCAGACTCCCGATCTCGAGCTTCCATCTCCAGTTCATCTTCATGTTTGGTTTTCAAATTTACTTGCTTTTTTAACTCTCAATTTCACCATAAAACCTTTAGAAAACATCATTGTGACTTGTAATATCCATCAATTTGATGTTTCTTTGTCTATTTGCCAAGTTTTCATCACTGTTCCATTAGAACAGTATATATTGTTAAAAATATATATATACCTTTCAAGTTAATGTTGGGTGTGTTTGTTGTATTGGGTTAAGTTGTTGGGCTTGTTATTATTTCTGTTTTAGTTCTGTTGTGTCTGTTGGGCCGTTTACCCATACCCGATCCATCTGGGGCTCCCTCTCTATATAACAGATACTACACGAAGGTATACAGGCACGTTTACATTCAGTCTTCTTCTCAATATTTCCATAGTCGCTGTGCTTCGTCTTCTTGAGCACAAACCCTAAAGTCTCGTTGTTAATATCTTGAGTGTGAGCTTCATCTGTCGATGAAGACTCAGAGAGTCATTGTAGTGAGCTTTGATATGTAAGTAATAGGGTGGCTTTTAAGCCGGTTGTTCTAGGGTTTGTGATTAATCGAAAGTTTTGTTTTGAATGTTCTTGTTATTTCTTCATGGTATCGCAGCTCAGGTTGAGTGATTAGCTGTATTCTGGAATCATCCTGGTCAGTACGAGCAAACGCTGATAGCTGAAATCTAGCCCAAACCTTGAGGGCATATTGTAAATCTCCGCTGTTGCTCATCGACAAGTGGTGTTCGTGAAAAATTAGGGTTTAATCTCAAAACCCTAAAAAGTGGTGGTGTTCTTTTACTTCGTCTAGGGTTTGCTCGCAAAAAAACCCTAAAACGTTGATGAATAATTTGTGGATTCTTGCTAAGATTGTTTCCTCCTCCTCTCAAACCAGTGTGTGGAGTACTCTGTAAGAATTCTCAAACCTTCTCGTGTTGTAGCAAGTTCCTGTTCTTGGGAGTTTCCGTCCTTACGGGAATCAACTGCCCCTGAGAATCATACTTGGCCTATGGACGAGGCTTCTTGATCATATATCTTGTTTGTGTGTAAGTTTTGTTTCTTTACCTTGCATTGAGACCTGTCCTGACTTGACCTGGCGTTTGAACGCTCGTGGAATCCTGTCTTAAGGACTTGTTCTCTGTTTCATTGTGATTACATTTTTTCTTGGTTGTTAACTGTGTGGTATTCTCTGAGTTCTTATTTGCTCAATTTTCTGGTTTATAAAAATTTGTTTTAAACCATGGGAGACAGTGAGGATACCTTGATTAGTAAACTCGATTTTGGAGACCCTCTGTACCTACATGCCAGTGACATTAACAGTGCTCCCCTAATTACCTTTAAACTAAAGGGTACAGAAAACTACAAGGCATGGTCATGTGCCATGGAGTTAGCCTTTCAAACAAAAAATAAAACCGGTTTTATCGATGGTTCCCTTGAACGACCATCAATTAATGAAACCCTTGCTAAACAATGGGATAGATGTAATGCTGTTGTTGTTTCATGGATTCTGGGATCTATCTCTGATGATTTGTTTAATGCTCAAATTTACTCTAAAATTGCTTCTGATATGTGGAGTGAATTAAAAGAAACCTATGATAAAGTTGACGGGTCCGTTATGTTCAATATACACCATCAAATCAATTCTCTAAATCAAAATGGTTCCCCTGTCTCAGACTATTACCATAAGCTCAATTCTTTATGGAGACAATATGACACTATGTTAAAACTCCCTCAATGTACATGTGAAGCTTCAAAAGATTTTCAAAATCACTCCAGTTTCTTAAAACTGATGCAATTCTTAATGGGCCTTGACCATAGTTATCAGGCCATTCGTAGCAATATCCTAACCAAAGATCCTCTGCCTAGTGTCAAGGTTGCCTTTGCTATTGTTTCCAGAGAAGAATCACATCGTGCAACATCCACTGGTGACAACAAAATCAGTGGACAGTCTGCTATTTTCTTCTCTAAGTCATCTTCTAAATCTAAAGGTGTCCTTAATCCTGATTTAAAATGTAAAAAATGTCAAAGAAATGGACACACTATAGAACGTTGTTTTGAGATCATTGGTTACCCAAAAACCAATAACCTGAAATGTACCAAATGTGGGAGAACCAACCATACTATTGATAAATGCTTTGAGATTGTAGGTTATCCCAAGAAGAAAGTTAATAACTCTTCCCTTTGTCCTTCCATAAATGATGGTTCTGGCACTACTGATCTGTCAACTTTGTCCCTCTCTAAAGATCAGATTTCCAAGCTGATGAGTCTCCTAGATGATGAGAAAACCAAACCAATTAACCCTCAGACCAATATGAGTGGTAATTTCTTCAACTCAAACAGAATTATTGTCTCTGGATCAAATCTAAATCACAAATCAAATACTGATTGTTGGCTCATTGATTCGGGTGCCAACCATCACATGACATTCACTGATAAACATCTTTTAAATACTGTGGATGTCACAAAACTGCACATTACTGTTACTCATCCCAATGGTACATTTGCTAAAGTCACCAAAATTGGTGACTTAAAACTAACTAATAAGGTCACCCTATATAACATTCTAATAGTTCCTGAATACACTGTTAACCTAATGTCAGTTTCTCAGTTAGTTAAAGACAACAATCTCACTATACATTTTGACAAAAATCATTGTTATATTCAGGATTTGAAAACCAATGTGACTCTGGCAATTGGTAAACAATATGATGGGCTGTATAACTTCTACATAACTCATCAAGGTAATGATCATCAGGTTTTTTCCTCCCCTGTCAATTGTGAATCTACCATGGTGTGGCATGAACGCCTTGGTCACCCCTCTGACCAGGTTCTTCATGCCTTAAAAGACTCTTTAAACCTTAAAAAAAATTGAGCTCATACAACCTTGTGACATTTGCCACATGGCCAAACAGGTCAGAGAACCATTTCCCTTGAGTGATCACAAAACTACTTCCTTAGGTGACCTAGTCCACCTTGATGTTTGGGGTCCCTACAGGATCCCAAGCAAAGAGGGATATAAATATTTTCTCACTATCGTTGATGACTACACTAGAGCTGTGTGGACTTTTTTATTAAAATCAAAAGATCAAGTTTTTGCAAATATTGTCATTTTTTATAATCTGTTAAAAACCCAATTTCTCAAAACTGTTAAAATTTTCAGAAGTGATAATGTCACTGAATTTGTAAATTTTCAGCTCTCTAACTTTCTCCAACACCATGGTATTATTCATCAAACATCATGCTCTCATACACCCCAACAAAATGGGGTGGCTGAACGCAAACATAGACATCTCTTAAATGTTGCTAGAACTCTTCTTTTTCAAAGTAACATTCCTTTGTACCTATGGACTGAATGCATCTTAACTGCCACTTATCTTATTAACAGGACCCCTACCTCTGTCCTTAACGGCAAAAGTCCTTATGAGATGTAAATATAAATCTACAGGTGAAATTGATAGATATAAAGCTCGTTTAGTTGCCAAAGGCTATAACCAACGTGAAGGCTTAGACTTTGATGAAACTTTTTCACCTGTTGTAAAAATGGTTACAGTCCGTTGTTTACTAAACCTCTCTGTCATTAATAAGTGGCCTATTCATCAATTAGATGTAAATAATGCCTTTCTTTATGGTGACTTAAGTGAAGATGTCTTTATGACACCTCCGCTGGGTTACTTTAACAAAAATGAAACCAAAGTGTGTAAATTACTCAAATCTTTGTATGGCCTAAAGCAGGCCCCTCGAAAATGGAATGAAAAATTCTGTTATGCTTTATTGGAAAATGGTTTCTATCAAAGTAAAAGTGATTACTCTCTTTTCATTAAACATACACCTTCTTTGTTTATTGCTGTCCTAGTGTATGTTGATGACATTGTTGTCACTGGTAGTGACCCTCTTGAAATACTTAACTTCAAAACCTTTCTAAGTACCAAATTTCAAGTAAAGGATTTGGGTATTTTAAAATATTTTCTTGGTATTGAAATACTTGTAGTTCCTACTGGTATATGTCTATCCCAAAGAAAGTACTGTTTGGATCTTCTTTCCGAATTTGGAATGCTTGCATCTAAACCAACTCAAAATCCTTTAGATCCAAGTGCCTTTATGAGTTCTAAGGGCTATGAGAGTATCTCTGATCTTCTTCTTACAAATATTACAGAATACCAAAAATTAATTGGCAAACTAATATACTTAACCTTAACAAGACCTGATATCACGTACACAGTGCATGTTCTAAGCCAATTCATGCATCAACCTCGACAATCTCATTTACGTTGTGCTCTACGCCTGTTAAAATATTTAAAAAATGAACCTGGATGTGGCGTTCCATTTGTGTTTACTTCCTTGCTTAAACATTCTTTATCTGTCTTTGTTGATGCTGACTGGGCTAAAGCTGTTATGTTACGTAAATCCGTTACTGGGTTTTGTATTTTCTTGGATGGTAACCTTGTTTCTTGGAGAAGCAAGAAACAGTCCACTGTTTCTCGTTCATCTGCTGAGGCTGAATATAGAGCCCTTGCTTCGGTTACTGCTGAGGTTCTTTGGATAGTTAAAGTTTTATATGATCTTCAAATGTCTGTTGAGCTTCCTGTTCCAATTCATTTAGATAGTAAGGCAGCCATTCTTATTGCTGCTAACCCTGTTTTTCATGATCGCACTAAACATTTTGAGTTGGACTTGTATTTTGTGAGGGAAAAAATTGCTGCAGGTGTGATCAAACCAGTTAAAGTGGATACAGCTGACAATGTTGCTGATCTTTTTACTAAAGGATTACCAGTTCTCCCTCATACTCGTCTATGTGATAAGTTGAAGCTGTCTAATTGCTTCCACCATTAACTTGTGGGGGGGTGTTAAAAATATATATATACCTTTCAAGTTAATGTTGGGTGTGTTTGTTGTATTGGGTTAAGTTGTTGGGCTTGTTATTATTTCTGTTTTAGTTCTGTTGTGTCTGTTGGGCCGTTTACCCATACCCGATCCATCTGGGGCTCCCTCTCTATATAACAGATACTACACGAAGGTATACAGGCACGTTTACATTCAGTCTTCTTCTCAATATTTCCATAGTCGCTGTGCTTCGTCTTCTTGAGCACAAACCCTAAAGTCTCGTTGTTAATATCTTGAGTGTGAGCTTCATCTGTCGATGAAGACTCAGAGAGTCATTGTAGTGAGCTTTGATATGTAAGTAATAGGGTGGCTTTTAAGCCGGTTGTTCTAGGGTTTGTGATTAATCGAAAGTTTTGTTTTGAATGTTCTTGTTATTTCTTCATATATGAACACACACACATACACACTCACACGTTTAACTCAAATTAAGATGGAATTCGCTTAATTTTGCGCATGAATCTAGTTTGTGTTCACTTGTTTGATGATTTTCCAACAATGTTCTTCAAGAATGTTAATTAATTTGATGAATTATGTAAAGAGAAGTATGAACCGTGAAGGAGCTTTTAGTGTGAGAAGCTCTGAACTTTTTCTACAAGTTAGAGAGAGAGCAAAGCTGTAAATGAGTAATCAATTGAGTATGATACGCGTTTTAATTTTAAAACTTAATTACCAAAAGATAGCGATTTTAATTACCAAAATGTTGTAATTTTAATTTTTTAATAAAATAAAACAAATAAAAAACGTCGAAAGAACAATAGAGATCGAGGGTGCAAGGATTTGTTTTGAGATCGATCGACAGTTTCCTGAATATTAAATGGACGTGTTTTTTGTACTTCGAATTGTGATCGATATGCTTCGTATACATCGAATGGATCGAGAGGAATCTTAATCTTTTACACGAATTCTGCATCTGTCGCGAGATCCACTGTTATACACAATTTCTGTTTCTTTTTCTTATCAATTTTCTTTTTTAATTCCGGTGGACCGATTTCACCCAGTGTGTTCCAGAAGGTGACTCATGTAACAACCTAGTTTTAATCGAACTTTTAATTTCCGTATTTGACCTAATAATGTAATTTTATTTACATTATTTGTATTGTAATTTAATTATATAATGAAATTATTTAATTAAGTTAAATATTATAAATTATAGCAACATATTTGATACGAGTTATAATTGTGGAACGCAAATAAATATTAGAATTTGATCCGTTATGTAATTTATTTAAAAGTAATAAGAAATATATAATTATAGTAAAATTATATATTATGTTAAATTATAAAGTTTAAATATTAAAAGAAAGAGATAAACAAAAGTTTATTGCTCAAAAAGAGAATTTTTGAAAATTAAGAAAAATATATAAACCCCACAAATGAGTTTTATGTTTATCTCACCAAACTTAAAATATCTGCTCTTTCTCTCCTAAAGAAGAAACCTACGGTTTCATCTTCATCTTCTTCACCAAATTCATCAATTTGGTACCAAAATTTAGAATACAAGTCAAAGAAATTACAAGCAAGTATCAATCATCAAGAATTTTACAAACCTAAGGTAAATGTTCATTCTACTTTGTTCTTATAGTTCAAGACAAACCCATGGTTACTAGAAATTTTTATAAGTTTCAAAATGAGTTCAAAGTTTATCAAATAGAAACATCAATAACCATTTTAATCATAATTTTGCTACTGAAATCATAAGAAAAACAATAATAATGAGTGTAACAGTGTGTGTTTGTGTGTGTTTTGCATGGGTACCGAGACCCATGTCTCAGTACCGAAACTCACCTCAACCTACCGAAACCTTTGTAATATCATAAAACTACCGAGACCATTTATGTATACCGAGAACCATAAGGAGTACCGAAACCTTGTGGTTTCGGTGAAACTAATACCGAAACATACGAGACATACCGAAACCTTGAAGGTTTCGGTAATCCTAAACACAATACCGAAACCCATGTATTATACTGAAACCATGGGTTCTGGAAAGTCTCGTAAGATTACCGAATCCCGCATATTCTTACCGAAACATGCAGCAACTATATATTTGCATGAAAATGGAATAGGCCGGTGTGCAGTGTGTGCGGTGTCGAACAGAAACCCGAAACAATAGCATGGATATATATCATATATATATATATATATATATATATATATATATGCATGCGTGTATGAAGAAACATGTGTGTATGTGTAATACATATATATATATATATATATATATATATATATATATATATATATATATATATATATATATTTAGTGCGTGTATACATATATATTAATACAAGTCATATATACATATAATAATATAAGATATATATATATATATATATATATATATATATATATATATATATATATATATATATATATAGGTACCAAATTTGAATTATATATATATAAATAGTTGTTAAATAAATAGAGATCAATGCATTTTGAAATATATAGAATTGCATCAAATAAAAGCATATAAACATATAAAAGTGATCATTTTTATAAATAAATGTCAAAACACACTTATAATTGATATTAGATTCAGAATCTATAAAATTTTAGTTTAAATATTAAAAACAGATATTATAATATAAACATGACAACAGTCACACATGTCCATGAAAAAGGACATAAATGTTTATGAATTATCAGAATCAGATCAATTAAAGTTTAAAAACTAACGTTCTTGCAAATGATAAATTTTGGACAAGTTCAGTTAAATTCTGAACATAGATTTAAAGAATTAAAGAGATTGACAGTGGGTCAAAGACTTGAAAAGAAAAGTCAGAGCTCTGATTGAAGATAAAATCCTGAGATAACTCAGGTGGTGGATTATAAATCTGCTTTATAAAGACCCCAAACCAGTGAGTTATAGATATTAAGCTTTACATGCAAGAATTCCGGTTGAGACATATTGTTGATGATAGATTAATTTGAAACTCATTTTATCAGCTGGATTGTGACCTATGCACACCATGGTTCGGTGTTGCCCAGTGGATCATGATAGCTATTTTGATTTATCACTTCATATGACGTTGAGATTAACATTTCATTTCTTATATTGTATGAGATTACTGCTATTATGACCTTGATTACGTATGCTTCATTATTGCACATATCATTGACATATTGATTCAGCTTGATTAGCCTAGACAGTCTATTGTTCTAGACTATGCTACTTCACCAGTTCTATTGAACTTGGTATGATACTCCGATGTTCCGCCATGTTGATTTACTGGTAGCTAGCCCAGTATGTGGCTGATCCCCACGATTTAAGCGTGAGTGTGGTTTGAACATCATCCGATTCTATGATTTCTATGTCTCAATCATGAGTGACTGTAGTGGCAGTCAAGACATATAGAACCATGATCCGCTTGATAATGCATGTTAATCTGAAAATCTATATTCTCACTAAGCTTTGCTTACAGTTGCTATTTTACATTTTTAAGGAAAAGATAAAGGAAAGTCTGTTGGACCTAGTTCTTAGGTCATTCAAGATCCAAGTTTTGAAGCTTTCATAAACCACTACTCAACGAACCCTTCGGTACTTATTGGAAGACGACAATTGTGGTGGTTTTGGGTAGATTTGATATGGTTGTATGATGTCATGTATTAGATTAGATGGTACCCTTTATAAGTTTAATTTGAAATCTGTAATCATCATTAAAAATGTATTAAACTTAATCCTAATATTTTGTACTGTAATTTATAATTCCGCAATATAATTATTCTATCTTAGTTATGATTGATATCGTGTTGCATGATGTGGGACCTAGACTCTGAGGACTGCCCCGTAAGGAGTGGCCTACACAACTCATGACGAACAGTTGGATGAAAACCGAAAACCAAAAATAAAGTGTCGTGTCGTCAGCCTACTTCAAGAAATCTTCAGGTACAAATCAAACGTATTCCATAAGGAACCATGATTCATATTGACGCTCACACACATTTTATGTAACAGTCATATGACGAGGTCTTGAGTCTGTTAAGTTTTGAATAAGTATTGGGTCCAGTCTTGTTTGTTCCTAATTTCTAGCGTTAGTTATGGAATCTGTTTTGTTTCTGATTTGTTAGTAAGCCTATAAAAGGCAGATTGATCTTTTGTATAATATTATTATGAATTGGTGAGTTTACGTTTGGTATCACTTGGTTTCTACAAGTGGTATCAAAGCGCCAGGTTTCAGTGATCCATTCGAGGGGAAAAGATGACTGAAATTTGTCACAAGGTTTTGCTGTACCAAAATTGTATGGTCATGGAGACCTGCTTCGATCTAAGGAGTATTGGCCAGCAATTGAAATCAGCTAGGTGCATGAGAACAGATCAGTGTAGAAAGAAGAAAGAAATTAAATGTAATGAAGCTTATCGATTTGAATGAGTTGAACTATTTTTTCTATTCAATTGATAATAACATTCTCAAGACTGTTGCACAGAAAGATACAACAAAGCAGATGTGGGAAGTAATGAAGGTGAAATACACGGGCACTACACGAGTGAAAAGGGCTCAATTACAGAGGTTAAGAAGAGACTTTGAGACCCAGGAGATGAAGGTTGGTGAAACTATTGTGGAATACTTTGGCAGAGTCATGACTGTGTCAAACGAGATGAGCAACTATGGTGAAGAGATGACAGAGACAAAGGCGGCAGAAAAGATCTTGAGAACTCTCACACCAAATTTTAATTTTGTGGTATGTTCAATTGAAGAATCCAATGATATAGATGTCGTCACTATTGATGAGTTGCAATGTTCATTACTAGTTCATGAGCAGAAGTTAGTCAAGAAGGATGTAGAAGAGCATGCACTAAAGGTTGAAGATCAGAATTATGGTCGTGGCTTTGGTAGAGGCAATTGAGGATGATCATTGAGAGGTAGGGGACGTGGACGAGGCAGAGGACGCAACTATTTTGATAAGTCAACACTTGAATGTTATAAGTGTCATCAGATGGACACTTTCAAGTTGAATGCTCAAGAATACAAAGGAGTAAATTATGCAGAATTTGATGAAAATGAGAAACTGGTTCTTATGGCTCACATGAAGGAAGATGTCGTTGCAAGCAAAGGATATTGGTTCTTGGATTCTGCATGTTAAAATCACATTACAGGTATGAAAGTTTGGGTTACTAGTCTGGATGAAACCATTAGACATACCGTGAAGTTAGGAAATGGGTTGAGGTTGCAGGTAAAAGGTTTGGGAGATGTCCGCTTTGAAATCGGTGGCATCACTCAAGTATTTACGAATGTCTACTATGTTCCTGAGTTAACTGCAAATCTGCTGAGTGTGGATCAGTTTCAAGAAAAGAAAGTAAAGGTGGTGTCTGAAGATGGAGGATGCTATATTTATCATCCAACAAAAGGCCAGATTATGAAGTCAATAATGACCAAGAATCGAATGTTTATAGTGTATGGATGCCAAACGAATGTTACCAGTCACTGTTTGCAAGTAACAAATGACAATAAACTGAAGTGGGGGACAAAATAAAGATGTTAAGAAGTGGGGGACAAAATAAAGATGTTAAGAAGTGATAGAGGGGGTGAATTTAATTCACAATGGTTCACTGATTTCTGTGAAGCAAATGGAATAAAAAGGCAGTTAACAGCCGCCTAAACCCCACAACAAAATGGGGTAGCAGAGAGACGAAATAGAACTTTGATGAATATGGTGTGATGCTTGTTAGTAGAGATGCAGGTTCCTAAATACTTCTGGACAGAAGCAACCATTTGGGCCTGTCACATTGTGAACTGTCACATTATCAACAGGTGTGTGTCAAGGGCTTTGGATAAGAAAGTTCCAGAAGAAATATGGACTAGAAAGAAGTCGAATGTTGATTACTTCTGTGTGTTTGTATGCATTGACCATGTTCATGTTCCCTATCAGGTCAGAACTAAGTTAGATGCAAGAAGCCAGAAGTGTGTGGTTTTTGGGATTAGTACTGAATCTATGGCTTATAGACTTTATGATCCAGTTCTAAAGTAAATTATCATTAGCAGAGATGTAATATTCGAAGAAAGTCAGAAATGGGACTGGGATAAGGAAACCACACGGGAGGAAGAGTTGATAATAAAAGAAGACTCGGCTCATCAAACTGCAGCCACAGACGGAAGTGAAACTGTTGAACAACAACAGGTTCAAGAAATCGATCTTCCAGAAGAAAACCCACAAGTAAGCAATGCAGCTCAAAAAGCTCCAGTTCAAGGAAGTTTGGCAGCCAGGTCCTCGACCAGAAATAGAAAACAACCAGTTTGGATGAAAGATTATCAAACTGGTAAGGATGTTTTAGAAGAAGAAGAAGAAGAAGAAGAAGAGGGGATTGCTATGTATACATCACAAGGAGATCCTACTAGTTTTATAGAAGCAAGGCAAGAAGCTAGGTGGCAGAAGGCCATGAAAGAAGAGATATAGATTCAATTGAGAGAAACAAAACATGAGGATTAATAGATATGCCTGTCGAAGTCGAAGCTATTGGGGTGACGTGGGTATACAAGACAAAGTTGAATGAAGAAGGAAATGTAGACATATATAAGGCAAGACTTGTGGTTAAGGGTTATGCACAATAGAAAGGGGTGGACTATGAGGAATTTTTTACACTAGTGGCTAGATGGGTTACCATTCGAACCATTCTAGCTATCTCTGCTCAAAGGAACTGGAGGGTGTTTCAACTTGACGTTAAAAGCGCTTTCTTAAATGGTGAGCTCAAGGAAAATGTGTATGTTAGACAACCTCCAGGGTTCATCAAGCAAGGAGAAGAAGCAAAGGTGTATAAATTAATGAAAGCTCTATGTGGATTAAAACAGGCCCTAGAGCCTGGTTTTATCGAATAGAGCAATTTTTTAAGAAGGACGGATTCAAACAGAGTCGGTTTGATCACACTTTGTTTGTTAAAAAGGTATGGAACAATACACTGGTGGTGAGCCTGTACATTGATGACCTTAACTATGCAGGAACGAATACCATGATTTGTGAAAGCTTTAAAAGGTCTATGCAAAAGGGAGTTTGAGATGACAGATTTTGGGGAGATAAAGTATTTCTTGGGTGTGGAGGTAAAGCAATCTGAGGATGGGATTTGCATCTGTCAAAAGAAATTGTTGAAAGGTTTCAAATGCAAGAGAGCCATGAAGTGGGAAATCCAATTGTGCATGAAGCTGTTCTTACCAAGGAAGGAGGAGGGGAGGAGATTGATCCAACAAGTTACAAGAAGTTGATAGGAAGTCTTATGTATGTCACTGTTACAAGGCCATACTTGACATATGTAGTATGTTTGTTGGGAAGGTTCATGTCAAAACCAAGGCTGGAACATCTGAATGCTACAAAAAGGGTACTAAGATACTTGAAGGGAACAATTAATTATGGGTTATTTTATGACAGGAAGACAAATTAAAAACCTAGGGTGTTTACTGATAGTGATTATGCAAGAGACATTGAAGATAGAAAGTCCACGTATGCTTATACAGTGGGGCAGCTATAAACTCGAGCTCGAGGAAACAAGAAACCGTTACTCTTTTGTCTACGGAAGCAGAGTATGTAGGGGCGACTAACTGTACATGTCATTGTAAGTGACTTAAAGGGTTGCTTGAAGACCTGGGTGAGAAACAAGAAGGGGCAATTGATGTTATGTGTGATAATACATCAACTATAAAGCTGTCAGAAAATCCTGTTATGCATAGAAAGACAAAACACATTGATGTAAGGTATCACTACTTAAGGGATTTGGATAGTCAAGGGGAGATGAAGTTGGCATTCGGCAGACTAAGAATCAGTTAGCTGATATAATGACAAAACCCATCAAATTAGAAGATTTTTGCAGGCTGTGAGCGTCGTTGGGTATGAAAGAAGTAAACTGAACTTACTCCAGTTCAGTTTAGGGGAGGACATTGAAGCTCACACACGTTTTATGTAACGATCATATGACCAAGTTTTTGTTAAGTTTTGAATAAGTATTGAGTCCAGTCTTGTTTGTTCCTAATTTCTAGCGTTAGTTGTGGAGTCTGTTTTGATTCTGTTTTGTTTGTAAGCCTATAAAAGGCAGATTGATCTCTGAATAATATTATCACAAATTGATGAGTTTACGTTTGGTATCACTTGGTTTCTACAATTCAAATGATAAAAGTGAAGACTGGTCGACGATGGCCGGAGACAATAGTCGGCATCATAACGGCATTATAGCCGTTGGGGTTTGGAAGCAAGAAACGAACCAGCCTCCTTTTTTATTTATGTAATTTAAAAATCAAATAAATAACATAACTACGACTTTTGGTAATTAAAAATAAAACTACCATGTTTAAGTAATTAAAATCTAAAATCACTATCTTCTAGTTAAAAACTCATTAATTTATTATGAAATTGGTGTAATTATGTTTTGCATCCTTTAACCTTTAGCTTAATCAATCAATACATTTATTAAACATGAATTAAAGTACATTGTTACTTCAATTAAATAAAAGTTACATAAATGAAATAATTTTGGCTAAGCTAAGAGATGTTACATATGTGAAATATTAGTGTCTATTTTGGATTTACTTCCAACAGATTAGTGGCAACTAATTGTGATTAGTTACTTGAGGTAGTTAGTTGGTTAAGTTTTTATCACCTTACATGCTATAAATATGCATGCTATCTTAATAGAAGATAGTCTCCTGATTAAAAGATTAGATCACAGAGACAAAGAGGGGATACACGAGAGGTTAGTGTAGTAATCACCACCAACTTAGGCTGGTGGTAGCCACCATCATCGGTGCATGGTGGATTGTGGAGGAGCAAAAAGGTGGATCTGTGGGCAGTAGATAAAGTCCAAGATCCTTGCTCGGTTATTCTTGTTATATGTATTTCCTTTGTAATAAGCATGTAGTTGATCTTTGAATGAATAAAGATACATTCCTACATTGCAATGTAGTCTTTAAGATTCTGATAACATGAACCTATGATGAAGAGATCTTGATTTCTTATGTGAAGCTCTGCGAAAAGATCTACAAGTGGTATCAGAGCCAGATTGCAATTAAATGCAATTTGGGGTCTGTTGTTCTCCAGTTTGTTAGTTCATCACAATAAGCCTTGATCATATCTATCAAGATGTCTTTTGCCAAGTTCGATTTGGAAAATCTTGATGGCAAGAATGAAATTAAAGATCAGAGAGTGAAGTTGCTCTGTACCCTGATGTTTTATCAGCAGTGGTATTCGATTTGAAGATTCAATCGATTGAAGTGGCCAGAAGTCGATTGTAGGCTGTATGAGAAGTGATTGAAGAGTTCTAATCAGTAGGAGCAACCAAAACTAATGGGGGCAGACAGCAGAGGATTAATGTCAGTTTAAGAGGGCTATTGTTGCTGCACATGAGATGGTTGATTGAATGCCAGAGAGGGTATATGGCAGACGAAAGAAGGCAGGAAGCAAACAGATCAAGATCAAGAATCCAAAGAAGTGGAGTTCCCTTTTAATCAATCATTTGGTCCAATTAAATGGCCAGGAAAAAGGAAGAATGCAACCAACTACGGTGCAACAGTCAAAGGTTCAAGAAATTGAAGGAACATTTATTTGTTTTTAATCTGCCACTGGAAGAAAAAGATCAGTCAAGTATGTGTTCATCACTGCATGAGGTACATAGCTTGAATTAAGTATTGAATCTTGGTCTGGTGAGTGAGTCTGATTAGAGATGTTGCAAGAAACAGATGTGTCTGTTGAATCTTGGTGATGATTAGTTGCTTTGGTTTATCACCAGATATTCGAATAAATGGCACTATGAGTTCGAATACATTTGTGTGCTTTAAGATCATACTATAGTCAATACTTAATTAGAGGAGGGTCGATTTGTTAAGTTTATGACAGTTGCCATGGAGGGGCCTTTGTGTGAGGACAAGTATGACTATCAGTAAAGGAGATCTCATCATGTTAATGTTGATCAAATCAGAGGCAGTATCCGGAGTTTCAAGCATCTCACTCAATTCTTGGCAGATTGATTGAGTGGAGTAGAAAACGGGTCTGGTATGAAGCAGAGTGAATAAAGGAACCGTAGCAAATAGATATGGGGATGAATGGTTACGATTGTTATTAGGAAGTCAGTAATTCCAAGAAATCAAATATCAATGGCTCTTTGACCTGATTTGATTGGTGAGAAATTGATCAAAGAAGATGCAGTATATCTCTTAGCCATCTTGATCAAGAATTGATCAAGGATCATTCAAGATAAATCTGAGGCCTATCAGCAACAAAGGCTTGGACATCAAGCTTAGTCTAAAAAAAATATCTTCAATGGAGAAATTGACGGTGATCAGAAGTACAGAAGTACAGGTCATGAGGCAGATCTGGAAGTGAAGCTGGAAGAGTTGGCTGACAAATGGAACGCAAGGCAAATGGTGCTAATCTTTATGTTAATCTTGGTATTGATCATGATACCAAGATTAAGGTGGAGATAGTTGAGTCTCTAGCAATTAGAATGAAATGCAAATGGACAGTCTGTATCTGTAAGGTGAAGATTAACACTGTAAGGTGAAGATTAATGTTCAAGGCAGTAAGGAGCTGCTGGTTACTGGTTATGGTCAGTGTGTGTGGCTATGGATAATCAAGGAGTTGTTGTTCAAATAAGGTGAGATGTTAGTGTGTGAGAACAAGGTGGAGTTGAGCTCATTGAAACTAACAAGATATCTGAAGAGGTAACTCTAGTTTTGTCCTTGTGGGTGTGCGAGTTTGAAATCTTGGTACTTCCTAGACTCAAGAATGCTCATGGTTTGGACATGGACTAGAATGGTTGATCATTGATCCCAGGGAAACGTTACCTATATGAATTTCTCAAATGCAAATCTGTTGATCAACATGGACAGGTCATTGGTTAAAATGAGGCTACAACAGAAGATTGTAAAGGCTTGGAAAATCAATATGGCAAATCAGTATGGATTTTGACTTAAGGTGGAGTCACTTTTGTTGATAAAGTGATGCATTACAGTACGAAGGATCAAGATGTGGCAATGTTACAAGGAAGTGGATAATAGGCAGGAGGTTTAATGGTTTAAGGTGTGATCCAGATAGCACTTAGAGGGGAGATTGAACTGTGGAGAGCCTAGCTTCATTGGGGTAGCATGTAAGGCCTGGATTATTTGGTCAGGAGTAATGCAATGGAACCCAATTTTGGTTATGGGTTAACAGAAGGTTCACATGTAAAGCATGCCTAGTGACTAGATGGAGTCTAGTTAGGAGTAACTTAGGATTGCTCAAGGAGGCTAGGATGTGTTGTGATAGTGTTAACAGGAAGTGCAAGTCACTCATGAAGTTGAGTGGGGCTGCAAGGTGACATGAAGTGGAGATGGCATTGTGAGTTAGTTGGGGAACCATAGTGGTGTTCATGAGATCAACTAAGAGGGGCCAATCTTGGGAAAAGTCTTCATGATGGTGCAGCATTAGTGTAATAGACTAGATGTGAGTCTGTGGTTAAATCAGTGTGTGGTTGAAGAGCCTCAAAGGCTGGTCTTCACAGCAACATGTGGTGTTTACAATGAAGGATGTCAAAGGAGCTTAGTAATGGGACATCATGGGTAATCAAAAAGATGGTAGATCATGAGAAGGATCTAAAGGTGTTGTTGCTGTGATGACAAAATTTAAAGGCTTTCTTAAACTATGAATATTGGAATGGTGTAAAGGTCAATGCTTGGTCTATGATAGGATGAGATCATAGTGAGGTTCTAGCAGATGGAACAGCATTAGGGACACATGTTAAGCTGTTTATGTGTTCTGCCAAGAGGTGGACAGGAGATATATCAAGTTTATCTCATATCTAGTGAAGTAGAGGAATGAATGAGCATGAAGACCAAAGGATAGAAGAGTGGGGTCGTGGCTAATTCTGGTTATTCTAAAACTGTTTAGATGATCTGATCAGAAGGTAGCATTTCTTCTGTTGAGGTGGAGTTTCATAGAGGCTGCAACATGTCAAGTGGTTGTAAACTCTGATGTAGCTGTAACAATGGTTGATATGTGATCAAAGGGCCAACGCAGTGTGAATGAGGTGGTCAGACGTGATTAGTGGAAAAGTTAAAGGTGGACGCACTAATAACTTGAATTCTCATGTGCTGCTTGGTTTAAAGTGAATGTTGGGTATTTGTGATTGAGTTGGTAGAAGTTGAGAAGGCTACGGTAGCAGAGTTAACAAGTCTTGGTCAGCTTAGTTATGTGACAACTTTAAGCCTAAAATGTCTGTGGCAACAGATTTGAAGTAAGCTAAGAGCTGGTGCAAAGTAAAGCTGATGGACCTGTTGGTGTGTCATTTCAACATTAAAGCTGGGCAAAAACAAGTTGCATGTATGGACTTTACATAATGGTTAAGGAGAACATGAAAGACAGCAATCCAACTAAAAAAGGACTTAGTGTAATCCAATAACACTAAGGTGGAGATTGTGAAATATTAGTGTCTATTGGATTTACTTCCAACAGATTAGTGGCAACTAATTGTGATTAGTTACTTGAGGTAGTTAGTTGGTTAAGTTGTTATCACCTTACATGCCTATAAATATGCATGCTATCTTCACTACTAGAAAAACTGCAAAGGGCAATGACTTTTTAGCAACGACGCACGTGTCGTTGCTAATATCTTCAATCAGCAACGAAATCAGCAACGAAATAGCAACGAAATGCAAAAAAGTTATTATAATTTGTTAGCAACGACACCACATTATAAAAATTAGCAATGACACAACATTTTCTCAGTTTTAACAACGATTTGTAAATTTCGTTGCTAATGTAGCAACGAATTACTAGTTTTCGTTGCTAAATTGATTTAGCATCGGCCGTTTTAACCACGCCTTATTTTTGTTGCTAATTTCGTTGCAAATGTCGTTTAGCAACGAAATTCAGTCTTTTAGCAACGAAAAATGATCGTTGCTATATGTAGTTTTTCGAGTAGTGTTAATAGAAGATTGTCTCCTGATTAAAAGATTAGATCACAGAGACAAAGAGGGGATACACGAGAGGTTAGTGTAGTAATCACCACCAACTTAGGCTGGTGGTAGCCACCATCATCGGTGGTGCAACTGATGATGGATTGTGGAGGAGCAAAAAGGTGGATCTGTGGGCAGTAGATAAAGTCCAAGATCCTTGCTCGGTTATTCCTGTTATTTGTATTTCCTTTGTAATAAGCATGTAGTTGATCTTTGAATGAATAAAGATAGATTCCTACATTGCAATATATTCTTTTAGATTTTGATAAAACATGAACCTATGATGAAGAGATCTTGATTTCTTGTGTGAAGCTTTGCAAAAATATCTACAACATATGTTGTTTACTTGTTTATATTTTTGAGTTTATTTTAGTTTAAGTCATTTAATATCTTTAGATTCTCTTTCACCAATTGACTAAATATTAATAAAAACTAGAGTAGTTGAATTTCCAACTTCTTTAACCATTTTCTGTGATCGATAAACAACGGATAGTTAACTTCAAGCTATATAATACATGATCGGTACACTGTCAGTCGTGCTTAGTATATTTGGGTTTTCAATTTTTTTTCCCTATTTTGAATCCAAGATGTTTATACCTAAATACCGAAAGGATCACTTATCATTAAATATGATTAATTAATAATTTAATTATATAATTGTAGTATATGAAGATTCATTTTTTGAAATTTTGTCATTATAACATTAATGTTATGAAACAATCGTAAAAGCAAGACGTGTGAGATTTACATGGTTCGATCAATGTGACCTAAATCTACAAGTAGGGGTAAGTATTCTTTTATTAGAGTTGATCAATTGGAGAGTATTTAAACACTATCGATTACAATATATAGACGAAAGTCAAAACCTTAAGAAAACTCTAACCTATTGACACTTTAATTTTCTAGTAGTGAATCGTTATTTTTTTATTGAAAGTATGTGTTTTCTCGACCAAGGCTATAAGGTTCAATTCAAGTTTGATCACTTGGAAATAGGTATCCTGGAAGATAAAAAATGATGTAGTTCGAGTATGTTTTTTTAAAGAAAAGAAAAAAAATTCGAACTCATAGGAATTGAAATTATCAATTCAAAGTTTGTTCTAACGGTCCGATCTACCCTACAAAATTCATCCATAACATGCTATAATAATTTTTCTGAGCTAGTGACCCCTTTGATCTTGAAGCTAGGGATCTTGATGATCTTTTGTTGATTAGTAGCGTAATAAGATTGTATGCCAATATAAATAATAACTAATATTGTATCATCAACAATTTCATCAATTAAATCAAATTTTTACATACATAAAAGGAATGTTACAAATTAACAGTTCAATCAACAACAAAACCTGATCCCAATTGGAGCATCTTGGTCAATTAACCAAGAAGCCTTGCCTTGGTCACTCTTTAATTATTAAATCAAATTAAACATCAACTAAGTTACCTTTGTCGAAAAAAGAACAAGTACAGATCACTTCTCAATTTGATTAATTGATTGAACTGCAATGTTTCCTGATTTCACCAGCTTTTCCTGTGAGAACTCCGATTTGACCCATTTTAACCATAGAACGTTGGATCTTTGAAGAATGTAGATCCATGAGATTGTGCTTGACGTTTGACATAATCACTTGTTTGTTTGTCATTTAGAAGAGCTGCATCTGACTGAAACAAGCCTCTCCTTTTCAAGACGACAGTGTAGTAATCATCATCGAATGTTCTGAAACTCCCGGGATCCATTGCAAGAAGTGTGGTTGTGTCGGTAGGCTTACATATGCCTTTCAGTTGTTTAACATAGTTCGAGTCTAGAGACGGGTCAGTGTCACCTTTGCCCGTAAAATTGTACAATCGGGTTGCAATGCTAGAACAGTGGGATGTCCCGACAGTGTGTCCTCCTATATATGATGATATAGGAAATTATTTATACTCATAAAATCCCGACTCAAAAAATAGTTACAGTTGTAACTGTAATCAAAATTTCCTCCTGAAACTAAATTTTATGTCATTTATGTTTTCTAAAATGGGTAATATTATATATGTATATATGTTTATGGAAAAACAAAATATTTTTAGTAAACACTCTTCATACATTGGAAACTTTATTTCAATATTTTGAAGCAGTACAAAATCAATTTACAATTTGCCTTAAAAAATTGCCACAGTGTTTTGGTCTTTTAGAAATTAATAATCAAATAATAGCTGTAACAAAAAGTGTTGCTAGAAATTTAGTGTTTGGTTTAGCTTCTGACGTTTGCTATCGTAGTTATCAAACAATTAGTTTTTAAAATGTTTGGATCTACGTTTTAACTTGTAAAATGACCAAATAACACTTATTAAGCAAATAGACTACATTTTTTACTTATGAAAAAAATGTGGTAGAATTAATTCTAAACGCAAATAATCACTTATTAATGAATGCAATCCAAACACCTTTAACAAATTATTTACATTATTATAACATAATAATTTAATGATCTTTATCAAAACACATAATTACCAAACACCCTCTAGTGATATATATTCATGGCATCATAAAGACTGCTACTATTTATAGTGTTAAAAAAATAATAGTTATGACAAATAATAATAATCATTATTAATCTTATATTTTTTTAAATAATTTAATAGTTTTGTGTTTTTAATCATCAATTTTTACTTAATATATATTTTAGGGTTAATATTGAAAAAACCCTATAAACTTTTGTTATTTTCACGATTAAGTCCCTAAACGTTTTTTCCGATTGTTTAAGTCCCTAATTTTTTTTTGCATTATTTAAAAGTATATATATTTTTTTGACCGGCTACTGGATGAGTAGGTAAAATACAACCAATAAAACAAAAAGTTTAGGGAGTTAATCGCTAAAACATGTAAAAATAGTGAGTTTTTTGAATAAGACAAAATTGGTTAAGAGACTTAAACAATCAGAAAAAAAAGTTTAGGGACTTAATCACAAAACTAAGAAAAGTTTATGGGGTTTTTTCAATATTAACCCTATATTTTATATATACATTTTTTATTAAAAATATTCCGTTGATCAATAAACTAGTGTATATTAATTACTAAATCAAAATTAACTTAAATGAGAAATATAAGTTGGATAGAAAATTACCTGAAAGAACTACAAGGTCTTTAGTAGTCAAGCCCTTAGAGGCAAATTGTGCTTTGAGTTGAGTAATGTTAGCAGCAGGAGATGGTAGTGTTCTACTGTCTGATGCTAACGATACTCTTCCATCTCTTCTCCCCAATGGCACCGACCAAAACGGTCCATTAATCTGCAAATAAAAATAAAATAAAAAATATTAGGGTCTGTCTGTTTTTGCTAAAAAAATTTATCCAAAACAATGGTTTTCGGAAAACACGTTTAAATCTATTGTTTTTAATGTTTTCAGTTTTCATATTACAAGTAAACTTGAAACCTCCTTCCTAAGGTTTTCGTATTTTGTTTTCAATCTAGGCATCCCAATCTAATATTTAAATATGATAAAGAGGAGTGAAGAAATAAAAAAGCAAAAAATATTAAAACTTTAAACTGAAAATTCTCGCATATAAATTTGGACACATCAACAAAATTGGCACAACAACAGCCAAATGCCAGTGTAAACAAAGAAAGGCAAAATATTTGAGTAGTTTGGCCAACAAACTTACTGCATGAATAGAATCTCACTATCAATTTTCAGAGATTACGCAGGAATGGCGAGTGGCTGACATTAGTTCCAACACTTTGAACTCTTGTATACCCTCACAGATGAGTAATTAAGAATGGAAACACTGAGAGCGTGAATTAGTTGGCCTGTTTTCGGTAATTTTTTTTGTCAAAAACAATGGTTTCCGAAAACGCGTTCAAATCTATTGTTTTCAATTTAGCTAGTCACCCCAATCCTAAAATATGATAAAGTGGACTGAAAAAAACATGAGAAGGTAACAAATATTTAAACAGATTCGCATAATCTCATCTCTAGAATGTGTATTCTTAAGAACCATATGTTTTCAGTTTTATAAAAACTTTTGAACGCACTGTGAAAATCTCATGCATCACAAACCAATCATGTAATAAAGCAGTATGTAGTTTTTTTTCCATGCAAGCATGTATATACATAACGATAATTACCTGGCGAATTGCATCTCGAGCTACTAAAGCCAAGATATCTGCGCAAGAAACAACACCTGGACATGCTGCTTCTACAGCAGTTTTTGCAGCATCAATAACTTGAAATCCTCTGAGGGAAAGATTGGGAGGTCCATCTTTCTCTGCTTGGTTTTTTGTGGTAGAGTTTATTAGCACCGAACCATCACATCCCTGCAGAAGCATAATAATTGATCAATTAATTCATGATTATATTTTCTAAATCTTAAATCACAATTAGGAAGTCCTCAAAATAAATAAATAAATTAACAGTGATCGATTTTACTACACGAACCCTAACAAAACAATCATGAAAATGCATTCGGAGCAAGGGAGCTGCAAGAGAAGGAGCTCGAGAAATGTAGCTTGCTGTTGCCTTCTGTACTATTGATTCAGCTCTAGGACACGTTTTCTTATAGAACCCTAGTTTCAAACCGTCGCCATTGGCGATGTTGAAAACATGAGCAACTAGCAGAAGTTGGAGAACAAGTGTAAGATGTTTTCGGATCGATATCGCCATATTGCTTCAAACACTGTACACACAGAGATTGAGGAGCTGAGATCGAATTGATTAGGAAGTTTATGAGAGAGACTATGTGAATTTATAGTTATGAAGATGAGAACGTCTTCATGAAATTCATCCATTAATGAGCTGTTTTGCTGATAATTTAAATATTTAATTATCAACTAATTAATTAATTATTTTATTATGCATGCCAACCTTCAAGTTATGGAGGATGTTTGTATTGTATCACATTGTAAACCTTATTTTATTTCTCAAACTAGCTAGTTCAATATTCCAATCAAAAGGCAGTGTGAACTTTTAAGCGTGGAATATGCATTTTTTTTATTTTTTACTTTGCACATCATTTCTAAACGATAATGCATTTGGTACGGGAATTATAGTGAATGGAATCATCTAGGTTTACATTTTTTTTTATCATGTGAAGATGAATTGAAACGAATTTTTAGCAACCACACTTGAATTGTTGCTAATATCTACGATTAGCGACGAAATCATCAACCAAATAGCAATGAAATGTATCAAAAGCAATTATAATTTTTTAGCAACGACATCACCTCTTTAGATATAGCAATGACACGTGAATTTTGTCTCTAAATTAGCAGCGATTCATTGAATTTTGTTGCTAAATTAATTTAGCAGGTCGTATCAATCACCCAGTTTTGTTGCTAATTTCGTTGCAAACGTCATTTAGCAACGAAAATTAGCGTTTAGCAACGAAAAATGATTGTTGCTACTTGCATTATTTTTTGTAGTGAATGAAATAAATGATGATGAATTGAGTTTAGTGCAAATTTCATTTCTCTCATTTCATTTGAACATGAAGAGTATAAAAAACATATGGAAACTGAATGGAAGTTTTATAGTTTTTCATTTATTCTCTATGCTAATTTTTTATGTATGACAAACATTTTCTTACAAAAACTTGTAAACCTACAAAACTCCTTCTAAAAAGGTTGTATTTGGTATGATGGAATCCCTAGAATAGAACTTTTTAAGGTCTAGATGTTTTTATAACAAATGATGATGACACATACAAACATGTGTGACCGCGCACGCAAACATACAACTCATTGATGGATGAAATTTACATTAAACTCACTTCTTCGTTACGTACCTTTCAAAGAATTAATTATGACTATCGTCAGATGGATAAAAAAAAAAGTTAATTAAACCACATGATTCCATTATTTCGATTTCACTGTACCAAACATATCCTTAATTAATCTCGGAACCATGAACTACAAGTTACACCCCAAAAAAATTCCAGGAACATGCAAATTGTTTGAATATAATTAACGTTTTATTGTCTGTGTTTAATTTTACTTTTCGTTTATGACCCATTTTTGAAATCAACCTAAGGTGCCGTTTGATTTGAAGGATTTAAACAAATCATTTAGGATTTGGATTTAGATATACTTTATTGTCGTGTTTGGATAAAAAAAATTAAAAGAAAGGATGTAACTCATTTAGGATTTCACGTTTCCCACTTATTCATTCCATCCCCATCAATATTTCAAAATCCTATCATTTTAAATTCATGCATGTAATCTAGACGGCACCTAAGTTTACTAAAAGCAATAATTTCTATAAAACGGTTGGTTTGTTTCGGTATCAATTTCAAGATTTCTAAGAAATGGGAGTATAAAAGAAGGTAAGTTCGAAATGCATCTGAATTTAAAAAAAAAAAGGGAAGTGAAATGTACACAACAAAAATTTACCATATACAATAATTTCATATTAAGAGACTATTTTATTCTTACTTTTAAGAGGTAAAATGAAATGATGATAAGAATGTTAGTAAGGTTAAGATAATCATTTTATATGAAATTGTTGTTTACAAATCCCTTCTCTAAAAAAAATGGTTGGTAATCAATTGGTTGACATTTTGTGTTGCTAGCTAGTGCTTCAAACATGCAAACAGAATCTTGGTCTAATATTCTTCTTGGTCTAATATTCTGCTCAAGTCTAATGAATATATATTATAAAATTAATAGAAGGCTGTTAAACATGTGGTTGGTTGGTATACATCTAGATTGATTATCACTGGAAACACACTGGCTTCCTTTTGGGATTATATTTTGATTGAATTTCACCTGCACCAGCAAATAGACTTGTAAACAAGAAACCGAAACATGAATAATTTGAATGAATAAAAAATTTCATGTTTGATCACCTCTTAATTAAGGATGGAACTAGATCGAAATTACTAATGAAAATATACTTTCTTAAGGTACTCACCCCTCCTAATTTTCATATTTCTAAACACCTTAACTTCACATCAGCTTTTTCTCCACAACACATATAGTATGTGCTGCTTTCCTAATCAAAAGTGAGCACCCCTTCTCTCAAAGTCATGGGGTATCATTTATCAATATGATGGTCTTGCATGAAACACAAAAACACCGTGTTACTTTTCAGGATTTCATAAGTACGTATTATCTCTTATCCTGTACGACCCACTTTTTACACTATCCTCAACTTATGGAATAATAAATTTTTATAGTAGAATCAGACAACGAACTACGTTTAATTTTGTTTTCAGTCGATAGTCAGAATTAGAATAATTGGTTTGAACCTGTATCAATTTTAGGATTTCTAAGAAACGGAAGTATGTAACAGGGAGTTGAGTTCAAAATCCATCTGAATTAAAAAGACATTTTGGTTGGTAAATGGTTGACATTTGGTGTTTCTAATGCTACCAACATGCACGCAAACAGAATCCTTGTCTATTCTGACCAATTCTAATGAATTTATGATATTAAAACATAAATACAATTTATATTATTAAGAAAGTAAGGAGTATATTTATGGAATTTTTAACATTTTTATTTTTATTGTAGATAAATCCACTCCTTAATTAGCTTTGTTTGATTACTCAAAATTAGTTATAATTTACCTTGTATAGCTCCTGTAATTGAGTTGTAAATCTGTATTTATACTCTCTAAATTATCAATATTATTCAAGGGAAAAGATTATTCAACTCTAATATGGTATCAGTAATCTCATTCCTCTCCTTCTGCTCCTCTTTCAATTTTTTTCCTTTTCATCTTCAAATGGCCTCTTCCATAGATTCTTCTCTTCCAATGAATACCCTTATTCATATGCTCCCCATCAAATTAACATCCTCCAACTATCTCCTCTCGCGAAATCAAATTAACCCCCTCCTGCTTCATCAAAAATGGATGCGTTTTGTTGATGGCTCGTATCCCGCACCTGCAAAAACAGTTCTGGTCAATGACAAAGAACCGAAAATACCGACTATCTCTCTTGGGTTGAAACCGATCAGAAGGTGCTCCTTATCATTTAATCTTCTTTGTCCGAAGAAGCCATGACAGAAGTTTTGGGTCTCTCTTCTTCTCATGTTGTATGGCAGGCCTTAGAATCGGCTTATAGCCATGATTCTATGGAGCGCTCTCAGAATCTCAAGGACTCTCTACGCCAATTAAAAAAGGTGATCTCTCTGTCTCTGTTTCGCTAAACAATTCAAGTTCATTAGTGATCAACTTGCAGCCATCGGCTAACCGGTTTCCGACATGGACAAGAGCCATTGGTTCTTGTGTGGCTTAGGGCCGACATTTGAAACTTTTTCTATAGCACATCGAGCTGTCCAACCAAGTCCTCCATTTCGTGATCTTATTGCTAAAGTTGAGGGTCACGAATTGTTTGTTTCATCGCTACATGGATCTACTCCTTCTCTTGTTGCTTTTACTGCTCGTCATTCTCAGCAGCCTTCTCGTGGAAAGGGTAGACCTGGACGGTCAAATTATCAGGGTACTTCTTCCTCTCGGGGTCGTGGTCGATGACCGCCTCATTGCCAGTTATGTCGGCATGAAGGTCATTATGCAACATCCTGTCCAGAATTGGGAAGTTATGCCCAAAAATCTTCCTACTCGGCTGCAAATTTGGCTCAAGCGTTTAATGCCGATTGCAAACTAAGTGACTCTAGTCCGGATTGGTACGTCGACTCCGGTGCAACGGCTCATATGGCTCCATCCTCGGCTACTTTTGATTCATCCATTCCTTATCATGGAAATGAGAAGGTTTCTTTTGGAAATGGTAACGTGCTCCCCATCTCTCGAATTGATACATTATCGGTTAATCGAAACTTGAAATTGCATGATGTTCTCATAGTTCCAAATATCAAAAAGCAACTTTTTCGGTAAGCAAATTGACTAATGATTACCCAGTTAATTTCATATTTTCTCGGTCTTATTTTACTATCCAGGATTCAGTCAACAAAACGATCCTACCCACAGGAACGCATAAGGATGGACTTTACGTTTTGAACCCGGGTTTTAAAGCTCTTACTGCATTGGTTACTTCTCCGACTAAAGCTTCGTTTAAACTATGGCATAAACGACTTGGTCATGTTGCCTTTGAAGTTATTTCCATTCTTAGTAAACATGGTTATTTGCATCTTACCTCTATCTTACGAAGACCAAATCTTTGTTACTCTTGTGAACTTTCAAAGCAGCATCGTTTGCCTTTTCAGTTAAAAAATAAACGATCTTTGCATGTTCTTGACTTGATTCATTGTGATTTATGGGGACCCGCTCCCGTTACTTCCGTTGATGGATATCGTTACTGTTATGACATATTTTGTACATATTTTCAGTCATACTTTGCCTCGGATTTGGGTTATTTTTGCCTCGAATTGTTTAAATACGACTCTGATTTGTCCATTTTTGTGTTTCGCAGTTCGAAGGTTGCCTAAATTAGAAAAGAATGGATTATGGAGCTTAAGCGTCAAATTTACGGGCTGAGCCGATCTCCCTTGGAATCCTGTTGACTTTGACCGAAATGACCTGATCGCGGCCGCGCTTGCCTGCGATCGAAAGAACGCGCCCATGCTCTTTATCTCGCCCGCGATGGCCCCAGCGCGGCCGCGATCACAGAAAATAATAAAAGACAGCAGCCGTTTCGTTATTTTTCATGCAATTTTTAGACGAACTTTTTCACATAGTTTAGAGTGCTATTAGTAGGTGTTCAATAGTTTTATGTTTTCAGCTTAGTTTAGGGTAGATTATTGAAGCATTCGGCTATTAGAGTGGATCAAAGCATTCGGTTGCGGGTTTCTCTCGTTTTTCATCCGGTTTTTGGTACATTCTTTCCGAATTTACTTTCTGAAATTATTATGTTTAGTATAGATTTCGTTTATTTTATTGTTATTATCATGATTAGTGAGTAGTTTAGCCTAGCACTTGCTTGGTTATGTTTTTACATGGATTAGTGAAGTATTTGATGGTTTTGGTTGAAAAGTGTTTGATTCATTGATGTACTCTTGATTCATACGATTAATATGCGTAAAATCAGAATTATTGTTGATATTCTAGCAATATTGTGATCATGATTATTGATTATAAATGCTGATTTATATAAACTTAATCAAATTTAAGTGATTTATTAATTGGTTGCCATTTCTAGCATTATTGTGATTATGAGATAGTGACTAGTTAATAAATTGTGAAATCATTGTATGCAAATTAATTCTTAGCAGTATTGTGATTATAGGATTGATTTAATTTTTGATTTCCTTAGACTTGATAGATGTTTATGCAGCTAAATTGAATATTTAGAGTTATTTCCGAGCATTTGACGTGTAGACAGTTTTAATCTCTAAAAGCTAGATTTAGTTGACTTAATTAATCGTAAAAGACATTTATTGTTGATTTTTAGAAATTGGGAAATACTGGAGAACTCCATACTTGATTTTCTGAAATTAATAAAATATGTCCATAAATCGGTTTTACATCAAAGTTTCAAACTCTTTTAAGCTTAAAAGATTTAAAACGGTTGGATTTAATTCCAACTTAATTTTCTTTGACAAAAAACAACTTAAGTGTTTTTACACCATTTTACTCCATTAATCCTAAAAGACGTATCCAAGTGAGTGTTGCTTTTAATATATATCTGATATTAATCTGTTTTAGCGTTTAGGTTTATAAATTTTCGTAATCCGTTAGATAGTTTAGTTTTAAGTAATTAGGGTTATAATAATCATCATCCCTTATCTATGGTTAGATATTAGTGATAATCTTAGTATCGGTATCTCGATCCTTATTGCCGTTCCCTGAGTTCGATAATCCCCGAGGTCAGCTTCTAGCTATATTAACTACGACTGGTACACTGCCAGTGGTATTTGGTATGACTTAGGCTTTCTTCATTCTTTTGATTTTAATTGCCAAATCCGCGTAAGATCAAATGGCGCCGTTGCCGGGGAACGACTAGAGATATTGTGAAAAGGTTTAGCTGGTAGATTAGCCGATCCTTCTTTTGGGATTTATCCCTTGGAAGTTCTTTTCTAGTTTTTCTCATCATTTATCTATTCTATCCACCCTCTCAGTGTTTGTGAATGGTTTATGACTCGGAATTTCAATCCGCATGTTGTAAATCCATACAACGAACCTGAAAGAACCTTTCACAACCGTCTTCGCCATCCTTCTCATCCTTTCATTGAGATTTCATCTAGCTTATCTAAATCTACTGACCAACCTGTCTCTCCGCTAGCTGACAGAGGTCATATTGATTTAGTTGTCGAGTTACCTCTAATCTCTCCTTCTTCGCCTTCTTCTGATTCATCTGATACTTCTTCTTCTTCCTCCACCGATAATTCTTCTGAGCCAAACATGGGCGACCGACGCACCATGCTTGAGCTGAACCGACCGGTCACCGACGACTCGGAAAGTGCCATTGTCATCCCAGGTTTTGATGCAGTCAATTTTGAGCTAAAGTCCAGTCTCATCACTTTAGTTCAAAATAATGCTCAGTACTGTGGGATAGCATCTGAGGATCCTTACGCACACCTGAAGAAATTCAGGAAAGCGTGCGGTTCGTATAAGGTGAATCAAGTCCCGAAAGAAATCATTCGATTGATGCTATTCCCGTACTCACTTACTGGACGTGCTCTCACATGGTATGATGCCCTTCCGTCTAATTCAATTTATACCTGGGATGAAATGGAGACACAATTCCTATCGAAGTTCTGTCCGCCCTCACGTACCACTCAGCTAATGAGTGAAATCTTAGGATTCAGGCAAAAGCCTGAAGAGTCCTTACGTGATGCGTGGGAGTGGTACAAGGAATCCATAATGAAGTGTCCAAACCATAATTTGACACTCAATCATCGAGTCAAAGTCTTCTATGAAGGTGTGCACCCGATGTATCATTCTTTGATTGATTCCGCTTGTAGTGGATCTGTCTATAGAAAGACACCTGAGGAGGCGGTTGAGATTTTAGATGACTTGGTGATGAGTCAGCATCAGACACCCAGTGAGTACTTCGGATGGGGAGCCTCAGATTCCAAGCAAGCTGCTGCAATAGCCGCACTCACAGCAAAAATTGAGCAGCTCACGCAGAATAGCCAACCACAAGCCATGCCAGCTCCCGTGCAAGCTGTGTATCCATCATGTGATGCTTGTGGTGGCCCACATTCGAGCTATGAGTGTCAAGCTATGAGTGTCAGGCGGTTTACTCTTACCCCAATCAGGAGGAGGTTTACTATTCATCTGGCGATTCTGGAGGTGGCATGTATAAGTATGCTCACCCGAACCCGAACTATCCGAATTATTCCCAGAATCAGCCACCTCCTGGTTTCATGAATCCGAGACCACATATGCTTCAGAGACTCCAGTTTGCCTCTCATCAGGGGTATAACCAGGGGCAATCTTCTTCTTCCTCCCATGGTCATTTTCAGCAGCATACTCGACCGCAACAATTCTATGGCCAGTCTGGTAGCCCATATCAGAATCCTCCACGTCCCCAGGCTACACAACAGCCACAAGAGAGGTCGAATTTAGAGGATATGATAATGAAGTTCATGGCTAACCAAGAGACTATCACAAGGAACCAACAGGCTGCTATAAAGAATTTAGAAGTCCAAATTGGACAGATAGCTAAAGCGCAGAATGAGGTCTTCCGAGTGATACTGCACCAAATCCGAAGGCTGAAGCGAAAATGATTATCATGCGTAGTGGTAAGGAGACTGTAGGGCCATCACTTCCTCCCCATTCTGCTTCTCCCCCTCTTGATTTTGTTGTTCTTGAGGATGATCTGGAGACTATCAAGGACCAGGTGCATATTCTTAGTACACCAAGTACCGCACACGTCCCACCTCCGGCGATGCCTACAGTTAGTCCTTACAAGCCTCCTATTCCGTATCCGAGCAGATTGCAAAAGGAAATCAAGGATAAGCAATACGACAAATTCCTTGGATTGTTCAAACAGTTACATATCAATATTCCTTTCATCGATGTGATTGCTCAGATGCCGAACTACGCGAAGTTCTTAAAGGATCTGCTCTAAAAGCGTAAGAATCTTGATGATTTGGACACAGTAGAGATGAACGTCGAGTGTTCAGCTATGCTCCAAAACAAGCTTCCAATCAAGCAAGATGATCCTGGCAGTTTCACCATTCCATGTCATATTGGTAACTTGCATGTTGCGAATGCCCTCGCTGATTTAGGAGCTAGCATCAATCTTATGCCCACATCTCTATATGCTAGACTCGGTCTCGGAGAGCCAAAGCCCACTCGTATGAGTATTCAGTTGGCAGACCGATCAGTGAAATTTCCTCGGGGAATCGCGGAGAACATGCTGGTGAAAGTTGATAAGTTTGTATTTCCCGTAGACTTTGTCATCATGGATATGCATGAAGACAGCTCTGTTCCTCTCATTTTAGGGCGTCCATTTTTAGCGACATCCCGTGCGATGATCGATGTTTTGGACAGGAAGTTGACCCTTAGAGTGGGAGATGAGCATGTTAGTTTCGATGTTGACAAAGCTATGCAGAGAGCTGATGACACTGTGGAGTCGATTTGCTTTGTTCGATCCTATAGCTCTTCTGATAGAGAAATGCATTCTGAGATTGATGAGACGCTCGTTAAGTCTCTGTTGATTGGGTATGAGAGATCCACTTCTTTTGAAGATGGAGAGTCTATCGATGATGATATATCTCTATGCCCATTATCTCTTGATTATGATATTTCTGTATGTCTCTCTGATTCCATTGATAGCTTTCCTTTGTGCACGCTAGAGTCATCTCCTGCTCATGAGGAGATTTTTACGTTAGATCCGAAGGAAAGTATCAAAGCCAAATCCTCGATTGAAGACCCTCCGACTCTTGAGCTGAAAGAGTTACCAGCGCTTTTAGAGTATGCTTATCTGGAGGGGTCATCTCTGCTTCCGGTCATTATAGCCAAAGACCTCTCACCTGACGAAAAAGCAAGACTGATCCAGGTCTTGAAATCCCATAAGCAGGCCATCGCGTGGAAAATCTCTGATATCAAGGGTATCAGTCCTGCTTATTGTACTCATAAGATTCTGATGGAAGATGATTTCAAGCCTGTGATTCAACCCCAAAGGAGGGTCAATCCAAAAATCCACGAGGTCATCAAGAAGGAAGTGTTGAAGCTTCTTGATGCTGGTATGATATATCTAATCTCTGACTTGCCGTGGGTTAGTCCAATTCATGTGGTCCCAAAGAAAGGGGGGATGACCGTCGTTCTTAATGATAAGAATGAATTGATTCCATCGAGGACGGTCACGGGATGGCGAGTTTGCATCGACTATCGCAAACTCAATGATGCCACCCGTAAGGATCATTTTCCATTACCCTTCATTGACTAGATGCTCGAGAGATTATCAGGGAATGAGTTCTATTGTTTCCTTGATGGTTTTTCGGGTTACTTTCAGATCCCTATCAGCCCCGAGGACCAGGACAAAACCACTTTCACATGTCCCTACGGAACGTTCGCATACCGGCGTATGCCATTCGGTTTATGCAATGCACCTGCGACGTTCCAAAGATGTATGGTAGCTATCTTTAATGATATGCTTAAGAAGAGTGTGGAAGTGTTCATGGATGATTTTTCTGTGTTCGGTAGTTCTTTTTCTTCGTGCCTTGCAAATTTAGATAGTATGCTTGCCCGGTGTGAGGAGGCCAATTTGGTCCTCAATTGGGAAAAGTGTCACTTTATGGTGCGAGAAGGAATTGTTCTCGGGCACAAAATCTCTGCTAAGGGTATTGAGGTCGATAGAGCTAAGATTGAGACGATTACTAAGCTGCCTCACCCTACTTCTGTTAGAGCGGTTAGAAGTTTCCTTGGGCATGCCAGTTTTTACCGACGGTTTATTAAAGATTTTTCATTAATTGCCCACCCCATGACAAGACTTTTGGAAAAGGATGCCACATTTGATTTTGATGATTCGTGTGAGCATGCCTTTGATACTCTGAAGGAAAAGCTTGTTTCTGCCCCCATAATGGTGGCTCCCGACTGGGAGTTACCATTTGAGTTGATGTGTGATGCCAGCGATTATGCTGTGGGGGCAGTGTTGGGGCAAAGAAAGGAAAACCGTTTCCATGCTATATACTATGCTTGCAAGACTCTCACTGATGCTCAGCTATACTACTACTGAGAAAGAGCTGCTAGCAATAGTATATGCATTTGAGAAGTTTAGGTCTTATCTGATCCTCTCAAAGACAGTGGTTTTCACCGATCACTCTGCTTTGAGATATCTTTTTCAGAAGCAGGATGCCAAGCCCCGTCTGATTCGATGGATTCTGCTCCTTCAGGAGTTTGACATCGAAATCAAAGAGAAACGTGGTTTGCAGACTACCTAAGCCGTTCAAAGAGAAGTTTAGGTCTTATCTGATCCTCTCAAAGACAGCTGCCGACCACCTAAGCCGTTTAGAGAATCCTTCACTTCTTCCTCTTGATGATTATGCGATTAAGGCGTCTTTCCCAGATGAGTCCCTTTGTTCGGCACATACAGTTGACGAATGCCCTTGGTTTGCAGACTACGCAAACTATCTGGTGGGTAATGTGCTCGTCAAAGGACTAACTCATCAGCAACGAAAGAAATTCTTCAAGGATGTGAAGAATTAGTTTTGGGATGACCCGTACCTCTTCCGAGTTTGTGCTGATCAGATTATTCGGCGTTGTGTTCATGGTGATGTGGCTATGTAGATCTTATACGCATCCCACATCGGTCCCACCGGGGGACACCATGGTGCAAATACAACAGCTCGGAAGGTATTTGATGCAGGATTCTACTGGCCCACGATCTTTCAGGATGCTAGGGACTTTGTGAAAGCATGTGATGCTTGTCAGAGGAGTGAAAACATATCCAATCGCCACGAGATGCCCCTCACTAACATTCAGATATGTGAGATATTCGAAGTGTTGGGTGTTGATTTCAAGCGACCATTCCCGTCCTCTCGTGGGTGTAAGTACATCCTTGTTGCTGTCGACTACGTGTCGAAATGGGTTGAGGCGCAGGCGCTCCCCACTAATGACGCACGTGTAGTCGTTTCCTTCCTGCGAAAGCTATTTGACAGGTTCGGTGCTCCTAAGGCTATCATTAGTGATAGAGGTACGCATATCTGCAATTCACAGTTCTCTAAGGCCTTGGAGAAATATGGAGTTACTCACCGATTAGCGACTCCATATCATCCACAAACAAATGGCCAAGCTGAAGTGACCAACCGTGGTCTCAAGCGTATCTTAGAGAGAACAATAGGTGAGCATAGGAGTAGATGGGCTGACAAGCTCGACGACGCGCTTTGGGCATTTAGGACTGCACACAAAACGCCTACCGGACTTACACCTTATAGGCTAGTTTATGGTAAAGCGTGTCACCTTCCAGTCGAGCTAGAGCATAGGGCATATTGGGCTTTACATTGGTCTAATTTTGATTTGTCAAGCGCAGGTAATGAATGGAAGTTGCAGCTAAATGAATTGGATGAGCTACGGGAGGACGCCTACACGAATGAGTCAATCTATAAGGCGAGGATGAAGAGACGACAAGATGAAATGATATCTCCTAAGGAATTCAGCATAGGCGACAAGGTGCTATTGTACAATTCACGTTTGAAGCTGTTTCCTGGTAAGCTTAAGTCTCGATGGTCGGGACCATTTACTGTTTCCCAAGTGTTCCCATATGGGACGGTCGAATTAGAACATTCATCGGGAAACTTTAAGGTAAATGGACACCGACTAAAACTCTACACTGATTCATCCATCGAGCAGGTTTGTGAGGCTACACTTAGCCTGGCCCCCCGTCTCAGTTTGATTATCTTGGGGCCGAGTCTAGCTGGAGGCTCGAGTTTGCATTCTAGCGCTTGCGGGAGGCACCCCGTCAGTAATAATCACTTTATTTGACTGTTTATAGTTAGCTATGTCTTTTGTTTATGCATGTTCATAAGTTGAAGTCTTTCTAAGGCTGCTTCATTTGAGTTCTTATTTCATGTCTTTGACTGTTTTTAGATTAAATAAGTCTCCTTTACATTGAGTATGTGTCTTAGGATTGCATGCTTGATGTTAGTGGTGTTGTCTTCAAAGTTTACATGCTTATCTACTTTCTTGCAATTGCCTTTTGACTTTTTGAGTCTTATTTAGCATTCTTTAATTCTCAATTACTTGAGTTTCGTAGCTTAATTTCTTTTACTGTTTAGCTTACATAAAGCCTAATCATACCATCTTTGACTCACTTGGTTCTTTGTTTCGTTATTCAGGTTTTCGGTTGCTAAATTCAATAAAATGTGAAGGCAGTTTGACTTTTTAAAAGTCAAATCTGCATTTTTCTTTTCATATTCTTTTGCATCTAGTTAGTTCATAGTTTTAATTCAATTGCATATCATAAATTCTCTTGCATTTGTTCATTTAGCTAATTCTAGTTATTTGAGATGCGTTGAGTTTTAATTTTATCATAATTGCTTAGCAATTGTCGCATGCATTTTCATTAATGTTAGTCTTAATTTTCGTTAAAATTTGAGCTGAAATTGAAGTCAAAATAAAAGCTTAAAGTTTTGATCAATGTTAGAAGGTTGTTTCCAATCTAGTGTGGGGTAATAACTGAATTGGTTAGGTCATTTAGGTTGAATTTGAGATTTATATCTCTGGACTTTGCTTATTTCTAACTCATATAATAATACTGAAAAACTGATCATCGCGGCTGCGTTCGTGTTGTCGCGCCCGCGTTCAAATGAGCGGGAAAAATAAAAAAATCTGTTTTCATCGCGGCCGTGCTAGTTTGAACGCGCCCGCGCTCGCGTTTTCTATATAAAGAGCCAATCGCGGATTCATTCTTTTCTTCCCGCACTCTACATTCTCTCTCACGATATTCTCCTAGTCGACGTCTTTTGCGCTTACCTCTTCATTTCTTGCATTGTCAGTCTATTTCATCTTACATAATCAGGTACGTTCTCTGATTGTTCTTGTTATTCTATCGTTTACCTTGTTATTTAGTAGTTTTTGAGGATTTTGTTGAATAATATCGAAATGTTCGATGTTCTTGAGTTTTTCCTTATTTTTCGTGATTCTTTCAGTGTTTATCTCATATTAGATTACCTATCTAAGTTAGTTTTTAGTTACATTGTGTTTATTTCATACCTATTCATGCTTGTACATATCTCTTATTTCATAATGTTAGATATCGAAATTTATGTCTGGTTATATCTAGTTTAATGTTCATTTAGGGATTTAAGGATACTTATTGCTTTAGTTTTAATCGTTTTTAGTTTCATACATGTTTTTCTCGGTTAAAATGTTGAAATAAGTTGATATTTGTCTCTGGTTTTGATCGCGGGTAATCGCAGGTTGGTTCTCGGTCGTGCTTCCATCACGGCCGTGTTGGCCATCGCGGTCGCGGCGCGACCGCGACCGATATAAAAAAAATTCTAAAAATAATTACATTTATGTTCTTTGTTAAATTTATTTTAGGTTTATATTTTAGAATTGTTAGCTAAAAGCTTAGTTTTAATCTAGTTTTTCTTTCATTTTAATTCTAAGTTTCTAATGTTTTTAAATTTTAGTTTTTAAGTAGTTTAGTTTTGTTAGTTAATTTTTAGCGTTAATTTAGTATATTTTAGTTTTAAATTTTTAGGTTCTGGATTTTTAGTCTTTGTTTAATTTTTGCCAATTTTGTTTTAGGATAGTTTAGATTTTCTTTTTAGTTTAGTTTTTAATTTTCTTTTTAAGTCAATTTCTTTAAGTTTCGTTCAGTGTTTTTTTTAGCTTTCATTTTGTTAGTTTTTTTTTTTTTTTTTTTTTTTTTTTTTTTTTGTTTTTTTTTGTTTTAGGTTTAGCCCTTTTATTATTTTTACTTAGGTTTTTATTTTAGTCTCTATTTCAGTTTATTTTTCTTCATTTAGTTTGTTTAGGATTTATTTAGGGTTTTGTTTCCTTATTTTAGGTGATCTTTAGGTTTTCTTAGGTTCAAATTTCGTTTATGTTTTCCTTCTTTCTTTATTTTTCTTTGTTTCTTTATTTTCGGTTTTATTCTAGGGTTTTCCTAGTTTCAAATATTTTTAGGCTTTTAGGGGTTATAGTAGTTTATTTTTATTTGCATGTTAGCATGTTTAGTTTATTTTCTCTATTCTTTTTCTTGCAGATAGCCATGGCTGAGGCTGCTGCTGCTCCCCCGCCCCCGCCCCCTCCTGGTGGTGGGGACGGAGGCCGTCGCCCTCCTGAGGGACCCCATAGATTTCTTATCTTTGGGGACCCTATGGACAAGGCGAAGCTTTCGCCAAGGCATTGGTACCCGCTTATGGGGTGGCATGGGGCGCGATGGAGTCGCTCGGCATCGCTACTCATTTACGAGGGATCTTGGCGCACCCTCCTATCAGTACTTCCCGACCCCCTGCCTTGTTGCGGCTGCTAGAGATTGACGAGCCAGTTTACCGGGAGCTCGTGTTAGAGATTTTATCGACGTACTTTTTTGACGCCTCGGGATCTGTTATGAGTCTACATCGATTAGTTTTCTCCTGGGTGGCGTCGAGCGTCACATTTCTTTTCGGGAGTTCGGCATTCTCTCGAGGTTGTATACAGCAGATGAGGTCCGCGACCCGGATTTTGCTACTGCCGTCCGTGGTCCGGCGGAGGGTTTTTCTGAGGCTTCTTTTTGGACGACCGTCGCATCGGGTGTGTATAATTCACACAGCTCGAAGGCTACAGCCTTTCGTGACCCGATGCTTCGGATCGTTTTTCGTATCATAGCTTCCAGCATTGCGTGCCCGAAGGATCCGGGCACGGTTTCGCATAGAGACCTGATGATGCTCAGCAGGATGCTTGATCGAGACTGCACTATTCAGTTTGCTCTCTGGCTAGCTGTATTTTTTGTCTGAGCCGCAGGTCGCGTCAGATCGAGCCCGATGGTAGGAAGGATGTATATTACGCGGTTGGCGTGTAACTTGGGTGTTTTTGCTGATGTCGCTGTTGAGCAGGGGTTGACAGTTGTCCCAGAGGCGCAGAGGATGGTATATGGGATTGACTCTCTGGCTACGATGGGTATGCTGACGGCCGATCGCCGACGTCTCCTGGGTTGGGTTAATCCCGACGCCGTGGAGGAGCATGAGATGGAGCCTCAGGCTGATGAGGCAGAGATTGCCCAGGCGGGCTCGGTAGCTCCACCTTCACCCCCTCCCGTTACCACTTCTCCTTTACCTTCCCAGCCTCCCCCTTCTTCCTCTCCTGAGCCTTCCCCCTCCGCTATGCCCCCCGTTGTCTTCCCGATGAGGATTGATGCGTTGACATCTTTGACTCAGCGAGGTGTCCTTCTTAGTCTCGCAGCTGAGTTAGATGATCACCATTATTACCTCATCTCTTCAGATTATGCCAGAGCCCACCATCTTCCTCCCCCTCCCCCTCCCCGTCGCTTCCTTATTCCTTCCTCTTCCTATGTTTATGACTATTCTTCTCCTCTTCTTACCCCCTGCCCCCGCCCATCTTCTTCCCCGTCTACTTCCATTCCCCCTCTGTTCCCATTCTCTTTTCCCTCTTCTTCTTCTTTTCCCCCTACCCTCCCATTTGACACCCCTATTGTCCCTACCCCCGCCACTATCACCACTACCCAGCCTCACCGTTCTCCACACCGTTTATCTACCGAGTCCGAGCCATTTCAGACAGATATCTTTATTTAGTTTCCTGCCTCCCATCCTGGTGCTTCCAGCTCGCATACCCATCGGCGGAGTCCGTCTCCCGAGCCTCAGCCGTCTCAGGCCCGCCCTCGTATTCGCGTGCGCTTCATTCGCAGTCAGGATCATCCTCCTCCTCCAGAGTAGTGGCGGTTTTGTAGCTTGGATATTTGTATTTTTCTATTTTATTTTTGTTGGCATGTATTTATTTACATTACTGCATTTTTAGTTGTAGTTGTGATGTATATATTCCGCATTTACTTTTCTTATTTCTGTTATGGCTGCTGATGCTTCTTGTGGTTGTTGTGGTTGTGATCAGTCAAGGCCGGACCATGGCAGTGATGTTTGCTGTCACTCAGTTCAGCTTCATCAGTCTAGATCCGCCTGACAGTTTTCAGCGATTCAGGGAGTTTTCTGTTCTTATTTATCGCTCATTTCCATACTTGTGCTTACTGATTGACATTGAGGACATGTCTATTTTAAGTGTGGGGTGGGCTGATAAAAATTGGCATTTTTGAGTTGCTTGTCCAAATTAGCCTGCTTTAATGCAATTTATGCATTTGAATCTTTTATTTAGCAAATTTTCATATTTTTCTCTCATTTTGATGTGCGTTAGACTCTTTTGTAATATTGTTCTGTTTAGACTGTATGCGAGGCTAGAATTGTGAGTTTTGCTATTTGAACAATGAGAGACGTTTGATGACATGTTGTGACTTTGTGAACCGAAATAGCATGGATATAACACATATTAACCTTTACATTCTTTGCGTGAGATTTTGAGCCATATAGCATCATCATTATGCTCATTTTCGTTTGATGTGTGTTTATGCCTGTGTTGACTGATAAAAGTAGAACTTGAATTTAAATACATGTCAAAATCACCATTTTTGAAAATTTAGCACACATATAAAGGCAACTTTAGGATATCCCATTTTTAATTGTCTTTTGTTCATCTTTCACCATTTTATTTCCCATAGTTACCCCTTTTGAGCCTTTTACCTTTAATTTCGTTGACACCCCCATTATTTAGCCTTTATTAGCCTTTTTGCTTGCTTTTACCCTTATTTGGGATCTTGATTGAGAAGCAGCAGTAGTTTTTGTCTGTCTTTATTTGGTTTACTTTATTTTCTTCAAGATTGAGCGTTTATGCATATGTCTGAGTATTTTTAGAGTATGTTAGCTTTATGGTGCTCCCCGTTGCTTTTTCATACGGTCTTTGCTGATCTAAATCGTTGAACACCGATTCTAGTTATGTATTGACAGTGGTTTTTGAGCTTCGGTCATGACAGCTTATATGGTCTTAGAATCCAAGGATATTATTCTGAGAAAAGCAGAAAGAAAGAAAAGAAATAAAAAGTTATATATATATATATATATATATATATATATATATATATATATATATATATATATATATATATATATATAATAGAGAAAGAGAAAAGAAAAAGAAAAAGAAAGAGAAGAGAAAAGAAATAATAAATTCTTTGGAATTATGAGGATTCTATTCCAGTTGAGGGATGCTTCGGTACTGTGTATAGATATTTTTGAGTTTTTGTTTTTATGGATCTTATTCAGTACAGTTTTACTTCATCTAGTTATGTTTAGCTGCTGATTCTTTAATCAGATCATTTCATTTCTTGTTTATACCGACTTTTCCCGTATTATTCATTCCCTTAGCCTAAGCCCCTTACATCCCATAAGTCCTTTATGTGCTAAGTTTTCATTACATGTGATGAAGATGTGATTTACTTTCAAGCCTATGCTTATATTGTCTACATTTTTGGCACCGAGTGGATGTTTGTGCATATATACACATTAGCCTATACACGTATGAGTGTTGACTGATATCCTTGTGAGGTGCTGCTAGGTTCGAAAGTAACTAACATGTTATTTCATAGCTTTTTTCGTCTCTTGGTTTAGATAGCTCATTCTTGTGATTGTAAGTTTCTATTACTTTTCTTTACGAATCATTATTGCTATAGAGTCTAGATGCGCGATATATTTGAGAGATGTATATGAAATGATGCTTAGTTTAGGATATTTTTGAGCAGGTTTGCTTGAGGACAAGCAACGCTCAAGTGTGGGGTTATTTGTTATGACATATTTTGTACATATTTTTCAGTCATATTTTGCCTCGGATTTTGGTTATTTTTGCCTCGAATTGTTTAAATACGACTCTGATTTGTCCATATTTGTGTTTCTCAGTTCGAAGGTTGCCTAAATTGGAAAAGAATGTATTATGGAGCTTAAGCGTCAAATTTACGGGATGAGCTGATCTCCCTTGGAATCCTGTTGACTTTGACCAAGATTGACCTGATCACGGCCGCGACCATGTAAGCGCGATCGGGCTTGCCTGCGATCGAAAGAACGTGCCCATGCTCTTTATCTCGCCCGCCATGGCCTCAGCGCGGCCGCGATCACAGAAAAATATAAAAGACAGCAGCCGTTTCATTATTTTTTTCATGCATTTTTTAGACGAACTTTTTCACATAGTTTAGAGTGCGATTAGTAGGTGTTCAATAGTTTTATGTTTTCAGCTTAGTTTAAGGTAGGTTAGTGAAGCATTCGGCTATTAGAGTGGATCAAAGCATTCGGTTGCGGGTTTCTCTCGTTTTCATCCGGTTTTTGGTACATTATTTCCGAATTTACTTTCTGAAATTATTATGTTTAGTATAGATCTCGTTTATTTTATTGTTTTAATCATGATTAGTGAGTAGTTTAGCCAAGCACTTGTTTGGTTACGTTTTTACATGGATTAGTGGAGTAATTAATGGTTTTGGTTGAAAAGTGTTTGATTCATTGATATATTCTTGATTCATACGATTAATATGCGTAAAATCAGAATTATAGTTGATACTCTAGCAATATTGTGATCATGATTATTGATTATAAATGCTGATTTTTATAAACTTAATCAAATTTAAGTGATTTATTAATTGGTTGCCATTTCTAGCATTATTGTGATTATGAGATAGTGACTAGTTAATAAATTGTGAAATCATTGTATGCAAATTAATTCATAGCAGTATTGTGATTATAGGATTAATTTACTCTTTGATTTCCTTAGACTTGAATGATGTTTATGCGGCTAAATTGAATATTTAGAGTTATTTCGAGCGCTTGACGTGTAGAAAGTTTTAATCTCTAAAAGCTAGATTTAGTTGACTTATTTCATCGTAAAAGACATTTATTGTTGATTTTTAAAAATTAGGGAATACTGGAGAACTCCATACTTGATTTTCTGAAATTAATAAAATATGTCCATGAATCGGTTTTACATCAAAGATTCAAACTCTTAAGCTTAAAAGATTTAAAACGGTTGGATTTAATTCCAACTTAATTTTCTTTGACCAAAAACATCTTAAGTGTTTTTACACTATTTTACTCCATTAATCCTAAAAGACTATCCGAGTGAGTGTTGCTTTTAATATAAATATCTGATTTTAATCTGTTTTAGCATTAGGGTTTATAAATTTTCGTAATCCGTAAGATAGTTTAGTTTTAAGTAATTAGGGTTATAATGATCATCATCCCTTATCTATGGTTTAGTGATAATCTTAGTATCGGTATCTCGATCGTTATTGCCGTTCCCTGAGTTCGATAATCCCCGAGGTCAGCTTCTAGCTATATTAACTACGACTGGTACACTGCCAGTGGTATTTGGTATGACTTAGGCTTTCTTCATTCTTTTGATTTTAATTGCCAAATCCGCGTAAGATCAAATACTATGCTTTGTTTGTAGATTGTTACTCGAGATTTTCTTGGTTTTATCCTCTAAAAACAAAGTCTAGTTTTTTTTAGGTATTAGAAAACTTTTTGAAGTTTACTCAAACTCAATTTTCCTGCAAACTAAAGGTTTTCCAAAGTGATGGAGGCACCAAATTCTTGAACAACCGGGTTCGAAAATTGTTTCTTGATAATGGTACTCATTATCAAATGTCATGTCCATACACTCCACAGCGAAATGGGCGTGTAGAACGAAAGCATCGACATTTAACTGAAAACAGGTCTTGCCGTGTTATTTGGTGCAAATGCACCCGCAACATTTTGGGTGCATGCTTTCTCCTCAGCGGTTCATGTTATTAATCGTCTCCCAACAGAGTTATTACTACACAAATCTCCGTTTGAAGTCCTTTTTAATTCGGTGCCAAACTACAACAATTTTAAGGTTTTTGGATGCAGGGTGTTCCCTTACTTAAGGCCCTATACGGAGCACAAACTCGCACCACGCCGCATCGAATGTATTTTTGTTGGTTATTGCACACAATACAAAGGATACAAATGCTTGGACCCGAACACCTCTCGGGCTTTCATAACTCGACATGCAAGATTCGATGAGACCTCTTTTCCGTTTGCAAAGAAAACGACTCACACTGATCTTGCCACTTTATTTTTATGCTCCTATTCGGATGGATTACATCCTCTCCCAAATGACCTGACAGAACCTGCATCCACACATTTCAAACCATCCATCTCATCTCAACAGCAAATGCCTTGCACCTCTTGTTTGCATGATACTCCTTCACCATCCTTACCTCCTTAAATTGAACCTACTATACCCACAAATATTCCACCACCTTCCCCTCCCTCCTCTCCGCCATCCCAACGAACACCCTCTTCCCCATCGGGACCTGTTATCCATCCCGTTTCCACCGCTTCGGTTCCTTTAGCAACTCATGTTCATCCGATGACCACTACGAGTAAAGCGGGCATTGTCAAACCTCATCATGTTTTCGATCTTTTTGCTATTTCTCCTGCTAACCTGCATGTTGCTTTGTTTGCTGCCAAGGAACCCACGGGGTTTAAATCAGCTTCCAAACACCAACATTGGTGTGATTCCATGAATGAAGAAATTCAGGCGCTTCATCAAACTAATACGTGGACCCTTGTCCCACGTCCACCGAATTAAATGTGGTAGGGTCAAAGTGGGTATTTCGAACGAAATATATTGTCGATGGAACCATTGACCGACATAAAGCACGACTTGTGGCGCAAGGTTTTACACAAATTCCGGGTTTAGATTTCTCCCATACCTTCAGCCCCGTTGTTAAAGGCACAACAGTTCGTATTGTCCTTTCTCTAGCGTTAACAAATCAAAGGCATCTTCATCAACTTGATGTTAAGAATGCATTTCTCAATGGCCATCTTCGTGAAACGGTATACATGGAGCAACCGCCGGGATATATTGATCAACGTCATCCAAACCATGTGTGTCGCCTAAATAAAGCTCTTTATGGACTTCGACAAGCTCCAAGGGCTTGGTTTCAACGGCTAAGTTCTTTTTTGGTCAACCAAGACCATATGTATATAGATACCGATACCATATGAAGTGAGTACCGAAACCTTTAAGGTTTCGGTATTCCCTTCTTTTCAAAACAGAAACATTTTTATTTTTTTTTTCTCCCCCAAATCACTCCCTTCCTTAATTAACTGGACCCCAAATCTCTTTCCTCTCTTTCCCAAATCTTTTTCCTCTCTTTCTTTTCTCATCGTCTTCACTCTCACAAATCCATAACGATGCCAACTAACCTATGGTCGGCCGACCACCACCAAGAAGTTCTTGGCACCACTAGCACCACGTGACATCATTCTTTCTACTCGACTAACGTTGTACCGAGAGGAAACCACTGCCTCTTTCTCGTAGGAAACCACCGTTTCTTTTGCCGTCGCGCCGGACCCACCATGTCGACGTCGCCATTGTTGTTGGTGTGTTTTCTCTTCCTCGTGAAACAATTGTGGATTCTTAAAAATTCTTTGGAAACTCAATCTGGAATCATAGAATTTTCGATAGGATCAACGTTTTGAATTCTTTCATGAATTTTGTTTTCACATATTCATTATAGTTGTTCTGAAATCAGTTTTGTTGGGTAGAGTATTAGTGCATCATTTTCAATTGATGCGGCAGTGAATCGATGCATCGTTGTTTGTAGAGTATTAGTGCATCGTTGTATCAGTGAATTGATATTGTAGGTTTGAATCATTGTTGTATTAAATTAGTTTTTATTGAAACAATGTATCACATGATGGATTGATGTATCTTTAATTGTAGTATTTAACAATCAATGCTTTTATTATTTGTGTATGATTCAATGATTTACATAAAGAAAATACAGTGTTGAATCAATGTATTTTTTAATGTATCATTTGAGTAGAGTATTAGACGATGAATTGATGTATCATTCGATTATATTATCAATGAATGAATCTCACTAAATTAAAGAAATTTAAAATTCAAAAAATTAGTGTATTTATTAAATTAATTAGTTTACAAAAATAAGGTTAATTGAATCTTGGTAATGTATTTATTAAATTGGATACTTTCCATAATTTAGAGAGAGAAACATATTTTAAGATGACTAATTTGCCCCTAATCTTAATTAGGAAGTGATGACATGTGTCTACGTATGATTGCTTCTCACCTCTTCTCACCATAAGATTCTTCTCACGTGATCCATATCCTATATATATATGAAGTCATCTCGATTGGGTTTGAATTGTGAAAATAAAATGGAAACAGTCGGACATTCTTTAATTCAGTTATATATAAGACTAAATTCTGGACATTTTGGCAATCCCATAAATTTGAGATTAAGTAATAATTTTCGGGTCACAATTCCGAAGGATTTACGCAATAATTTGAGAAACTTAATGAGACTTATTATTAAATAAGTTATTGAGGAGATTAATTGGAAATAATAAAACCATCAAGTAAGAGGATCTAAATGTGAGTTTCGGATGACGGTTCCGATTGTTGTAACACTTTAATTTTGTAAAATCATGATGGAATTGTTACCGAACATGTGTATGATATGTTTTACTTATGGAAATGTAACAGGTCCCTTGTGGTGTTGTTTAACCCACAGTGGGGTATTTTGTGAGTCCGGTTGAAATCCCGAGGAGAAATAAAATAAACTTAAGTTAATTAACGCACCCACTGTGAGTACATATGATTTCGCATGTTTATATCTACTTTATGTTAGCTATTGCCTACTGAGACATGTTGTTTCACTTTTATTTGGAATTCTACTAACTTGCGTAGACTTAGATGCCCATTGTTGCTTGTTGCACGTCCGTTTCTTTGTTGTGCATCTTTCGATGGACCGGCGGGTCGCATCTATATTCTGATGTTGCTGCGCTATATGACCCGGAGCTGATCCCTCCGAGGTTCTGGTAGGCAGTAAGTCATCCACGATGTTATGTTAGTCTCAGATGGTTGGTTTAAATGCCGAGCTTTAGGCTCGTAGGAGCTGCGGCTCTTGTGCCGTACTTTGTGTACGTAGAGAGTATACGACGTGCGTCGTTGGTGTTACACTTGGGGGCTTCATAAAGATTTATAGAATGCGTAAATCTGTGTATTCACTAAGCTTTGCTTACCCCTCAGTTGTTCAATTTTTACAGGAAAAGGAAATTCCGCTTCGGAACCTTCTAGCTAGGTCATTAATTGAAGTCTTGAAGATATCTACTACTCATCTTGGTAATTGAAACATGAGATTGTTATTGTAATATATTTAGGATGATGTAATAATTTTTCAGTATGTAGACGTAGATTTGAAACCTTGTAGCACCGTAGGGTGTTTAATAAATTGTATTATTTTCATTTATGTACTTTAATGCTTCCGCAGTTTTATTAAGTATTCAGATCATTATGTAATCATATGTTTGGTGATTAATACTGGGTTTATTGTAATGGTGTTTATTGTGGCAATGGTGTCATAGCAGCATTTTACATTGGTAAAAAGGATTATGAGATATGTCAAAGATACTCTTTCTCATGGTCTTCAATTCTCGTGTCCTAAAGGGTCCATGCTCGTTGGCTACTCTAATGCCGACTGGGCTCGCTGCATTGAAACCAGACGTTCCACCTATGGTTACTCAATTCTTTTTGGTGGAAATCTAGTGTCTTGGAGTGCAAAAAAGCAACCAACAGTTTCCCGATCTAGCTGCGAGTCAGAATATCGGGCTATGGCCAACACCGCTGCCGAACTCATATGGAGGTAACAGTCATGCTGTTTCATCAAATATACTGGGTTATAGTGACTCAGACTATGCAAAGGATTTGGACAAAGGGAGGTCTGTAAGTGGGTATATTTTTAAGTTCTTTGGAAATACAATTAGCTGGAAAAGTATGTTGCAAAAGGTGGTAGCCGTGTCGTCAACGGAGGCAACGGAGGCAGAATATATAGTATGACAGATGCTGTAAAAGAAGCATTATGGTTAAAGGGGTTCACTGCTGAGATGGGTTATAAAGTGGATAAGACTTTAATTCAGTGTGATAATCAAGGAGCCATCCATTTGTCAAGAAATCATACGTTTCATGAAAGAACGAAGCATATAAATGTGAAGTTACATTTTATTCGAGATGTGATAAGTGCTAAGGAAGTATTTGTGGAAAAAGTTGGTACCGAAGAGAATTGTGCCGATATGCTTACTAAGCCTCTGCCTGGAAACAAGTTCAAGTGGTGTTTGGATGATTTGAAAGTTAAAGAACAGAATCTTCATTAAGGTGGATAATTGTGAAGTAATATAGCTTCTGTTTCTGTTAGTTGTTGTAATAAGTGATTTAGTTATAACTAATAACGAACCAATCAGATTTTCTTTCTCTCATTCTGTTAGTTGCATGTATATATATAGATAGCTAGTTGATAAAGAGAAGTACGTAGCACTGTTGTATTCATTCTGTGTATTTCTGCGTTTTCGATACAATCAATAATACTCATTTTTTTATGGTTGTACTTGATTGATCACCCTTCTAATGGATCGAGAGGAATCTTTTTCTTTTACACGATTACTGCATCTGCCGCGAGATCCACTGTTATACACAATTTCTATTTCTTATCAATTATCTTTTTTAATTCCGGTGGAATGATTTCACAGAAGGTGACTCATGATGAACGGTTGGATGAAAATTAACCGAAAACATAAAATAAAGTGTCGTGTCGTCAGCCTACTTCGAGAAATCTTCAAGTACAAATCAACGTATTCCATAAGGAACCATGATTCAAAAGATAAAAGTAAAGACTGGTCGACGATGACGATGACGGCCGGAGACAGTAGTCGACATCATAGCGGCATCATAGCCGTTGGGGTTTGGAAGCAAGAAACGAACCCGGCGGCCTCCCTTTTTATTTAGGTAATTTAAAAAGCAAATAAATAACATAACTACGACTTTTGGTAATTAAAATAAAACTACTATGTTTAAGTAATTAAAATCTAAAATCACTATCTTCTAGTTAAAAACTCATTTATTTATTATGACGTTGGTGTAATTATGTTTTGCATCCCTTAACCTTTAGTTTAAACAATCAGTACATTTATAAAACATGAATAACGTACATTGTTACTTCAATTTAACTAAAAGTTACATAAAGGAAATAATTTTGGCTAATCTAAGCTAAGATATATTACATATATTGTAGACTTGTTTACATTTTTGAGTTTATTTTAGTTTATTTCATTTAATATCTATAGATTCTCTTTCACCATCTTTTAATTGGCTAAATATTAATAAAAACTAGAGTAATTGAATCTCCAACTTTTTAACCATTTTCTATGATCGATAAACGACGGATAGTTAACTTCAAGCTATATAATACATGATCGGTACACTGTCACTTTTGCTTAGTATATTTGGGTTTTCAATTTTTTTTCTATTTTGAACCCAAGATGTTTATACTAAATACCGAAAGGATCACTTATCATTAAAAATGATTAATTAATAATCTAATTATATAATTGTCGTATATGAGGATTTTTTTTTTTTTTTTGAAATTTAGTCATTATAACATTAATGTTATGAAACAATTGTAAAAGCAAGACATGCGAGATTTACATGTTTCGATCAATGTGACCTACATCTACAAGTAGTGGTAAGTATTCTTTTATTAGAGTTGATCAATTGGAGAGCATTTAAACACTATCGATTACAATATATAGACGAAAGTCAAAACCTTAAGAAAACTCTAACATGTAAAATCCATTGCTATTGACACTTTTTCTAGTAGTGAATCGTTATTATTTTTCTATTGAAAGTACGTACGTGTTTTCTCGACCAAGTTATATATAAGGTTCAATTCTAGTTTGATCACTTGGAAATAGGTATACTGGAAGATAAAAAATGATGTAGATCGAGTATGTTTGTTTAAAGAAAAGAAAAAAATTCGAACTCATAGGAATTGAAATTATCAATTCAAAGTTTGTTCTAACGGTCCGATCTACCCTACAAACCCTACAAAATTCATCCATAACATGCTATAATGATTTTTCTAAGCTAGTCACCCCTTTGATCTTGAAGGAATCTTGATGATCTTTTGTTGTAGCCTATTAAGATTGTATGCCAATATAAATAATAACTAATATTTTATCATCAACAATTTCATGATCAATTAAATCAAATTATTACATACATAAAAAGAATATTACAAATTAACAGTTCAATCAACTACAAAACCTGATCTCAATTGGAGCATCTTGGTCAATTTAACCAAGAAGCCTTGCCTTGGTCACTCTTTATTAAATCAAATTAAACATCAACTAAGTTACCTTTGTCGAAAAAAGAATACGGATCACTTCTCAAATTGATTAATTGACTGAACTGCAACGTTTCCTGATTTCACCAGCTTTTCCTGTGAGAACTCCGATTTGACCCATTTTAACTATAGAACGTTGGAAATCTCTGAAGAATGTAGATCCATGAGATTGTGCTTGACGTTTGACATAATCACTTGTTTGTTTGTCATTTAGAAGAGCTGCATCTGACTGAAACAAGCCTCTCCTTTTCAAGACGACAGTGTAGTAATCATCATCAAATGTTCTGAAACTCCCGGGATCCATTGCAAGAAGTGTGGTTGTGTTGGTAGGCTTACATATGCCTTTCAGTTGTTTAACATAGTTCGAGTCTAGAGATGGGTCAGTGTCACCTTTGCCCGTAAAATTGTACAATCGGGTTGCAATGCTAGAGCAGTGGGATGTCCCGACGGTGTGTCCTCCTATATGATATAGGAAATTATTTATACTCATAAAATCCCGACTTAAAAAATAGTTACAGTTGTAAACTTATTGTAATCAAAATTTCCTCCTGATCTAAACTAAATTTTATGTCATTTATGTTTTCTAAAATGGGTAAATATTATATATATATATATATATATATATGTTTCTGGAAATTAACACAAAATATTTTTTGTAAACGCTCTTCATATATAGATTGGAAACTTTATTCAATATTTTGAAGCATTACAAAATCAATTTACAATTTGCGTTTGAAATATTGCTGCAACGTTTTGGTCTTTTGAAAACTAATAATGATAATATGTGTAACAAAAAAGTGTTGCTGGAAATTTAGGGAGCGTTTGGTTTGCGCTGTGTTTGGTTAAGGATTTCGGTAATGCCGGATTTAAAATCTCAGGATTTCTTAAATCACTTTCTTCTTTTTTATTTAAAAAGCCAGCATTTCCACTAGGATTTTAAAACCCAGTTACCTTGCATTTAACAAATTTTTTCTAAAAAAATAACGTAGATTCTTTAATAAAATCCTGACAAATGCAAATGTTGCATAATGCAAATCATTTGACAAAATGCAAATCCCACATAAAAAAATCTGCGAACCAAATGCCCACTTTTAGTGTTTGGTTTAGCTTCTACTGTTTGCTATCACAATTATCAAATAATCAGTTTTTAAAGTGTTTGAATTTACATTTTTACTTGTAAAATAACCAAAATAACACTTATTAAGCAAATAAACTACATTTTAGACTTCGAAAAAGTGTGGTAGAATTATTTTTAAACGCAAATAATCACTTATTAACGAATGCAATCCAAACACATATAATTAACAAATTATTCACGTTATAATAATCTTTATCAAAACACATTACCAAATACCCTCAAGTGATATATTGATCATGTCATCATAAAAATAGCTACTATTTGTAACGTTAAAAAAATAATAATTATGACAAATAATATTAATAATTATTAATTTTTTAAATAATTAATAGTTATTTGTTTTTAATTATCAATTTTTACTTAATATTATATATATATATATATATATATTATTAAAAATATATTGATCAATAAATTACTATATTAATTACTAAATCAAAATTAACTTAAATGAGAAATATAAGTTGGATAGAAAATTACCTGAAAGAACTACAAGGTCTTTTGTAGTCAAGCCCTTAGAGGCAAATTGTGCTTTGAGTTGAGTAATGTTAGCAGCAGGAGATGGTAGTGTTCTACTGTCTGATGCTAACGATACTCTTCCATCTCTTCTCCCCAATGGCACCGACCAAAACGGTCCATTAATCTGCAACAAAAAAATTATTAGGGTCTTTTTAGTTAACCTGTTCTCAAAGAAAATTTTGGTCCAAAACAATGATTTTCAGAAAACACGTTTAAATCTATTGTTTTTAATGTTTTCAGTTTTCAAATTAAAAGTAAACTTGAAAACTCCTTTCTAATGTTTTCGTATTAGTTTTCAATCTAGATATCTATCACAATCTAATCTTTAAATGTGATAAAGAGGAGTGAACAAATAAAAGAACTAAAAATATTAAAACTTTAAACTGAAAAATCTCGTTTGCTAAATGCAACCTAAACTTTTTTTTACAAGATCATCTAGGATTTAGACACCTCAACAAAATTGGCACAACAATAGCCAAATGCAGTGTAAACAAAGAAAAAACTCAAGGAAAAAATTTGAGTAGTTTGGCCATCAAACTTACTGCATGAATAGAATCTCACTAACAAATTTCAGAGATTACGCAGGATGGCGAGTGGCGACATTAATTCCAACTCTTTGAACTCTTGTATACCCTCATAGATGATCAGTATTCAAGAATGGAAACACTGAGAGCGTGTTTAGTTGGCAATTTTTTTTGTCAAAAACAATGGTTTCCAGAAAACACGTTCTTTTCAATCTAGCTAGTCACCCCAATCCTAAAATATGATAAAGTGGACTGAAAAAAATGAAAAGGTAACTAATATTTATAACACATTCCCATGATCTCATCTCTAAAATGTGTATTCTTAAGAACCATATGTTTTCTGTTGCTAAATGCACCTTCAAAATCTCATGCATTACAAACCAACCAACCTGGAAGTTTTATCATGTAATAAAAGCAGTATGTAGTTTTTTTAAAACAATTCTCATGTGTATATATAACGAAAATTACCTGGCCAATTGCATCTCGAGCTACTAACGCCAAGATATCTGCGCAAGAAACAACACCGGGACACGCTGCTTCTACAGCAGTTTTTGCAGCATCAATAACTTGAAATCCTCTGAGGGAAAGATTGGGAGGTCCATCTTTCTCTGCTTGGTTTTTTGTGGTAGAGTTTATTAGCACCGAACCATCACATCCCTGCACGCAGAAACATAATAATTGATCAATTAATTCATGATTATATTTTGTAAATCTTAAATCACAATTAGGAAGTCCTAGAAATAAATAAATAAATTGACAATGATCGATTTTACTACACGAACCCTAACAAAACAATCATGAAAATGCATTCGGAGCAAGGGAGCTGCAAGAGAAGGAGCTCGAGAAATGTAGCTTGCTGTTGCCTTCTGTACTATCGATTCAGCTCTAGGACACGTTTTCTTATAGAACCCTAGTTTCAAACCGTCGCCATTGGCGATATTGAAAACATGAGCAACTAGCAGAAGTTGGAGAACAACTGTAAGATGTTTTCGGATCGATATTGCCATATTGCTTCAAACAGTGTACACACAGAGATTGAAGAGCTGAGATCGAATTGATTAGCAAGTTTATGAGACTATGTGAATTTATAGTTATGAAGATGAGAAAGTCTTCACGAAATTCATCCATTAATGAGCTGTTTTGCTGATAATATAATTATAAACTAATTATTTTATTATGCATGCCAACCTTCAAGTTTTGGAGGATGTTTGTACGTATTGTATCACATTGTAAACCTTATTTTATTTCTCAAACTAGCTATCAATATTCCAATCAAAAGGCAGTGTGAACTTTTAAGCGTGGAATGTGCATTTTTTTTATTTTTTACTTTGCACATCATTTCTAAACGATAGGCATGCATTTGGTACGTGGAATTATAGTGGATGGAATTGTGTAGGTTTACATTTTTTTTATTATGTGAAGATGAATTGCAACGAATTTTATAGAAATGGCACTTGAATTGTTGCTAATATCTACAATTAGCGACGAAATCATCAACCAAATAGCAATGGAATGTATCAAAGCAATTATAATTTTTTTAGCAACGACATCATCTTTTTAGATATAGCAATGCACGTGAATTTTGTCGCTAAATTAGCAACGATTTATTGAATTTTGTTGCTAAATTAATTTAGCAACGAAAATTAGTCATCCAACAACGAAAAATGATTGTTGCTACTTGGAGTATTTTTTTGTAGTAAATGGAATAAAGTGGAGAATTGAGTTTACTACAAATTTCATTTCTCTCGTTTCATTTGAACATGAAGAGTATAAAAAACATTTGGAAATTGGATGGAAGTTTTATAGTTTTTCATTTATTCTCTATACTAATTTTGTATGACTAACATTTGCTTACAAAAACTTGTAAACCTAAGTAATTTCATTCTCTATAATTCATGTACAAAACTCCTTCTAAAAAGGGTGTATTTGGTATGATGGAATCCGAAGAATAGAACTTTTAAGGTTTAGATGTTTTTTTAACAAATGATGATGACACATACAAACATGTGTGACCGCACACGCAAACATACAACTCATTGATGGATGAAATTTCCATTAAAATTACTTCTTTGTTGCGTACCTTTCATCAGGAATTAAGACTGTCGTCAGATGAATAAAAGAAGTTAATTAAACCACATGATTCCATTATTCCGATTTCACTATACCAAACATATCCTTAATTTGGAAACCGTGAACTACAAGTTATACCCCAAAAAAATTCCAGGAACATGCAAATTGTTTGAATACTAATTAACGTTTTATTATCTGTGTTTAATTTTACTTTTCGTTTATGACCCGGTTTTGAAATCAACCTAAGGTGCCGTTCGATTTGAAGGATTTAAACAACTCATTTACGATTTGGATTTATAAATACTTTATTGTCGTGTTTGGATAAAAAGTTTAAAGAAAGGATGTAGCTCATTTAGGATTTCATATTCCTCACTTATCCACTCCATCTCCATAAATATTTCAATCCTATCATTTAAAAATTCATCATTTTAAATTTCATGTAATCTAGACGGCACCTAAGTTTTACTAAAAGCAATATTTCTATAGAAGGGTTGGTTTGTTTCAGTATCAATTTCAAGAGTTCTAAGAAATGGGAGTATAAAAGAAGGTAAGTTCAAAACAAGAGTTCTAAGAAATCGGAGTATAAAAGAAGGTAAGTTCAAAACATCTGAATTTAAGAAGAAAAAAAAGGAAGTGAAATGTATACAACAAAAATTTACCATATACAATAATTTCATATCAAAAGACTATTTTATCCTTACTTTTAAGAGGTAAAATGAAATTATGATAAAAGTGTTAGTAATTAAGGTTAAGATAACCATTTTATATGAAATTGTTGTTTACAAATCACTTCTCTTAAAAAAAAAAAAATAAATAAAATTGGTTGGTAATCAATTGGTTGACATTTTGTGTTGCTAGCTAGTGCTTCAAACATGCAAACAGAATCTCGGTCTAATACTCGGCTCAAGTCTAATGAATATAAATTAAAAAATTAATAGAAGGCTGTTAAACATGTGGTTGGTTGGTATATATCTAGATTGATTATTACTGGAAACACACTGGCTTCCTTTTGGGATTATATTTTAAATAGAATTTCACTTGCACCAAATAGACTTGTAAACAAGAAACCGAAACATGAATAATTCGAATGAATTAAAAAAATTCATGTTTGATCACCTCTTAATTAAGGATGGAACTAGATCCAAATTACTAATGAAAATATACTTTCTTAAGGTGAGGGGTATACTCAGTTACTCACCCATCCTAATTTTCATCTTTCTAGACACATTAACGTCACATCAGCTTTTTTCTCCACAACACATATAGTATATGCTGCTTTCCTAATCAAAAGTGAGCACCCCTTCTCTCAAAGTCACGGGGTATCATTTATCAATATGATGGTCTTGCATGAAACACAAAAATGCCGTGTTACTTTTCAGGTTTTTTGGAATTCATAAGTATGTTTTATCTCTTATCCTGTATGACCCGCTTTTTACACTATCCTCAATTTATGGAATAATAAAGTTTTATACTAGAATCAGACAATGAACTATGCTTAATTTTGTTTTCGGTCGATAGTCAGAATTAGAATAGTTGGTTTGAACATGTATCAATTTTGGGATTTCTAAGAAATGGAAGTATTAACAGGGAGTTGGAGTTCAAAATCCATCTGAATTAAAAGGACATTTTGGTTGGTAAATGGTTGACATTTGGTGTTGCTAATGCTACAAACATGCACGCAAACAGAATCTTTGTCTATTCTGACCAATTCTAACGAATCTATACTATATATAATAAGAAAATCATTTGGAGTTTCTGGACCATTGGATGAAAATAAATCAATGGTCCAGATTAATGACAACTCATAATTATTTATGAAATGTCTCTTATACCTTTAACTAAAATAAATAATTACACCTATGCCATATATTAATTTTTAGAAGTTACCAAATTCAACCCATAATTATTTATGAAGTTACCAAATTCAACTCATTACCTATATATGGATTATTAGGGTTATATTTTTGTCTCCAATGGGTCAAATGAGTATATTATAAAAAATTAAATTACAATTGAAACCGGTTGAAAGTCACATAAAGTGTGTTCAAGTGCATATAATATAATTTGCCAATAATAGACATGGATTTTTTATGATGTTCAAGTCCTATCTGTATTAGTGACACAAATCTCCGTTTGAAGTCCTTTTTAATTCGGTGCCAAACTACAACAATTTTAAGGTTTTTGGATGCAGGGTGTTCCCTTACTTAAGGCCCTATACGGAGCACAAACTCGCACCACGCCGCATCGAATGTATTTTTGTTGGTTATTGCACACAATACAAAGGATACAAATGCTTGGACCCGAACACCTCTCGGGCTTTCATAACTCGACATGCAAGATTCGATGAGACCTCTTTTCCGTTTGCAAAGAAAACGACTCACACTGATCTTGCCACTTTATTTTTATGCTCCTATTCGGATGGATTACATCCTCTCCCAAATGACCTGACAGAACCTGCATCCACACATTTCAAACCATCCATCTCATCTCAACAGCAAATGCCTTGCACCTCTTGTTTGCATGATACTCCTTCACCATCCTTACCTCCTTAAATTGAACCTACTATACCCACAAATATTCCACCACCTTCCCCTACCTCCTCTCCGCCATCCCAACGAACACCCTCTTCCCCATCGGAACCTGTTATCCATCCCGTTTCCACCGCTTCGGTTCCTTTAGCAACTCATGTTCATCCGATGACCACTACGAGTAAAGCGGGCATTGTCAAACCTCATCATGTTTTCGATCTTTTTGCTATTTCTCCTGCTAACCTGCATGTTGCTTTGTTTGCTGCCAAGGAACCCACGGGGTTTAAATCAGCTTCCAAACACCAACATTGGTGTGATTCCATGAATGAAGAAATTCAGGCGCTTCATCAAACTAATATGTGGACCCTTGTCCCACGTCCACCGAATTAAATGTGGTAGGGTCAAAGTGGGTATTTCGAACGAAATATATTGTCGATGGAACTATTGACCGACATAAAGCACGACTTGTGGCGCAAGGTTTTACACAAATTCCGGGTTTAGATTTCTCCCATACCTTCAGCCCCGTTGTTAAAGGCACAACAGTTCGTATTGTCCTTTCTCTAGCGTTAACAAATCAAAGGCATCTTCATCAACTTGATGTTAAGAATGCGTTTCTCAATGGCCATCTTCGTGAAACGGTATACATGGAGCAACCGCCGGGATATATTGATCAACGTCATCCAAACCATGTGTGTCGCCTAAATAAAGCTCTTTATGGACTTCGACAAGCTCCAAGGGCTTGGTTTCAACGGCTAAGTTCTTTTTTGGTCAACCAAGGCTTTAAATGTAGTCAAGCCGACACATCACTTTTTATTTTTCATCGTGGCTCGTGTCTTTTATATTTGTTAGTGTACATTGATGACATCATCCTAACCAGAAATCATGAGCCATCTATTGCACGCTTCATTAGTCATTTAAAAACTGAATTTGCTATTAAAGATTTAGGCAAATTAAATTACTTCCTTGGCCTTGAAGTTTCTTATACATCCGATGGTTTGTTTCTCAGCCAAAATAAGTTTGCTCATGATATTCTAAGTCGGGCCGGTCTTCTTGATTCGAAACCTATTAGGACACCTCTTGCCACTAACGATGTCTTCACCACCAATGACACTTTCTTTCATGATCCTACTTTATATCGTTCCTATGTTGGAGCTCTTCAATATTTGACTATAACGAGACCAGATCTATCGTATGTTGTTAATCAAGCAAGTCAATTTCTTCATTCTCCAACAGAGGAGCTGTAACATCCTAATATTTAAATTATTGTATTTGAGGTTTATTAGTTTAAATTTGTAATTTAAGTTGGATTTCATTTGGATTAATTATAAACGTTGGTTGCTTTATTCAGAAATTGATAATTTCAATTTATTAAATTAATATTATTATTATTAAGTGGTTGAGAGGATTTATAATTTAGATTGAATTTTTATTTAATGGAATTTAAGAATATGGTTGCTATTTTAAGGAATTAAAATTTTTTTAGAGTTTCGAACTACAATTATTAAGTATGATGATTTTAAGTTATAACGACGTTAAAATCAAGACGGAAATCAGTATTTAAAATAAAACAGATAAGTGGAGGGGCTAAATGTGCCAAAGATGAAAGTGGGTAAATAAAAAGACTCAAGTCTGACATTTTGAGTTAAAACCAATCTCTCTCTATTTTCTCTCTCTAAGTCTCTGCTCTTTCTCTTCCTAAAAGAAAGAACTGTTCTCTCCAAACCCAAATCAAGATAATCAAATTTGTGGAAATTAGAAGCCGAAAATCCGGATTCAAGTTGCTTAGGAGAAGCTATATAACCACTACAACAAAAGATTCGAGGTAAGATTTACTCAAAATCTCGATATTTAAGGATTTAGAAATCGGTTTCTATGAAAACCAAATCTGAGTTTTTGGTTCAAAAATGTTGATGCATGTTATAAATTATTGTGGGTTTGTATAAATCAAGTGTTATGGGAGTTATATACAAAATTTCAAGTCTTGATTCAAGTTACAAATGTAATATTAAAGACTTAATCGTATGCGTTCTGTGAGTTGCATGGATACCGAAACCTTGAGGTTTCGGTATCACCACTATCGAAACCCCTACCGAAACACACATATATACTGAAACCCACAAGCTATGTACCGAAACCTTATAGTACCGAAACTATATATGTACCGAGACAAACTGGAGGTACCGAAACCTTAATACCGAAACTCACTGAGGTACCGAAACCATATATATGTGTACTGAGACTTTGATACCGAGACCATATGTATATAGATACCGATACCATATGAAGTGAGTACCGAAACCTTAAAGGTTTCGGTATTCCCTTCTTTTCAAAACAGAAACATTTTTATTTTTTTTTTCTCCCCCAAATCACTCCCTTCCTTAATTAACTGGACCCCAAATCTCTTTCCTCTCTTTCCCAAATCTTTTTCCTCTCTTTCTTTTCTCATCGTCTTCACTCTCACAAATCCATAACGATGCCAACTAACCTATGGTCGGCCGACCACCACCAAGAAGTTCTTGGCACCACTAGCACCACGTGACATCATTCTTTCTACTCGACTAACGTTGTACCGAGAGGAAACCACTGCCTCTTTCTCGTAGGAAACCACCGTTTCTTTTGCCGTCGCGCCGGACCCACCATGTCGACGTCGCCATTGTTGTTGGTGTGTTTTCTCTTCCTCGTGAAACAATTGTGGATTCTTAAAAATTCTTTGGAAACTCAATCTGGAATCATAGAATTTTCGATAGGATCAACGTTTTGAATTCTTTCATGAATTTTGTTTTCACATATTCATTATAGTTGTTCTGAAATCAGTTTTGTTGGGTAGAGTATTAGTGCATCATTTTCAATTGATGCGGCAGTGAATCGATGCATCGTTGTTTGTAGAGTATTAGTGCATCGTTGTATCAGTGAATTGATATTGTAGGTTTGAATCATTGTTGTATTAAATTAGTTTTTATTGAAACAATGTATCACATGATGGATTGATGTATCTTTAATTGTAGTATTTAACAATCAATGCTTTTATTATTTGTGTATGATTCAATGATTTACATAAAGAAAATACAGTGTTGAATCAATGTATTTTTTAATGTATCATTTGAGTAGAGTATTAGACGATGAATTGATGTATCATTCGATTATATTATCAATGAATGAATCTCACTAAATTAAAGAAATTTAAAATTCAAAAAATTAGTGTATTTATTAAATTAATTAGTTTACAAAAATAAGGTTAATTGAATCTTGGTAATGTATTTATTAAATTGGATACTTTCCATAATTTAGAGAGAGAAACATATTTTAAGATGACTAATTTGCCCCTAATCTTAATTAGGAAGTGATGACATGTGTCTACGTATGATTGCTTCTCACCTCTTCTCACCATAAGATTCTTCTCACGTGATCCATATCCTATATATATATGAAGTCATCTCGATTGGGTTTGAATTGTGAAAATAAAATGGAAACAGTCGGACATTCTTTAATTCAGTTATATATAAGGCTAAATTCTGGACATTTTGGCAATCCCATAAATTTGAGATTAAGTAATAATTTTCGGGTCACAATTCCGAAGGATTTACGCAATAATTTGAGAAACTTAATGAGACTTATTATTAAATAAGTTATTGAGGAGATTAATTGGAAATAATAAAACCATCAAGTAAGAGGATCTAAATGTGAGTTTCGGATGACGGTTCCGATTGTTGTAACACTTTAATTTTGTAAAATCATGATGGAATTGTTACCGAACATGTGTATGATATGTTTTACTTATGGAAATGTAACAGGTCCCTTGTGGTGTTGTTTAACCCACAGTGGGGTATTTTGTGAGTCCGGTTGAAATCCCGAGGAGAAATAAAATAAACTTAAGTTAATTAACGCACCCACTGTGAGTACATATGATTTCGCATGTTTATATCTACTTTATGTTAGCTATTGCCTACTGAGACATGTTGTTTCACTTTTATTTGGAATTCTACTAACTTGCGTAGACTTAGATGCCCATTGTTGCTTGTTGCATGTCCGTTTCTTTGTTGTGCATCTTTCGATGGACCGGCGGGTCGCATCTATATTCTGATGTTGCTGCGTTATATGACCCGGAGCTGATCCCTCCGAGGTTCTGGTAGGCAGTAAGTCATCCACGATGTTATGTCAGTCTCAGATGGTTGGTTTAAATGCCGAGCTTTAGGCTCGTAGGAGCTGCGGCTCTTGTGCCGTACTTTGTGTACGTAGAGAGTATACGACGTGCGTCGTTGGTGTTACACTTGGGGGCTTCATAAAGATTTATAGAATGCGTAAATCTGTGTATTCACTAAGCTTTGCTTACCCCTCAGTTGTTCAATTTTTACAGGAAAAGGAAATTCCGCTTCGGAACCTTCTAGCTAGGTCATTAATTGAAGTCTTGAAGATATCTACTACTCATCTTGGTAATTGAAACATGAGATTGTTATTGTAATATATTTAGGATGATGTAATAATTTTTCAGTATGTAGACGTAGATTTGAAACCTTGTAGCACCGTAGGGTGTTTAATAAATTGTATTATTTTCATTTATGTACTTTAATGCTTCCGCAGTTTTATTAAGTATTCAGATCATTATGTAATCATATGTTTGGTGATTAATACTGGGTTTATTGTAATGGTGTTTATTGTGGCAATGGTGTCATAGCAGCATTTTACATTGGTAAAAAGGATTATGAGATATGTCAAAGATACTCTTTCTCATGGTCTTCAATTCTCGTGTCCTAAAGGGTCCATGCTCGTTGGCTACTCTAATGCCGACTGGGCTCGCTGCATTGAAACCAGACGTTCCACCTATGGTTACTCAATTCTTTTTGGTGGAAATCTAGTGTCTTGGAGTGCAAAAAAGCAACCAACAGTTTCCCGATCTAGCTGCGAGTCAGAATATCGGGCTATGGCCAACACCGCTGCCGAACTCATATGGAGGTAACAGTCATGCTGTTTCATCAAACATACTGGGTTATAGTGACTCAGACTATGCAAAGGATTTGGACAAAGGGAGGTCTGTAAGTGGGTATATTTTTAAGTTCTTTGGAAATACAATTAGCTGGAAAAGTATGTTGCAAAAGGTGGTAGCCGTGTCATCAACGGAGGCAACGGAGGCAGAATATATAGCATGACAGATGCTGTAAAAGAAGCATTATGGTTAAAGGGGTTCACTGCTGAGATGGGTTATAAAGTGGATAAGACTTTAATTCAGTGTGATAATCAAGGAGCCATCCATTTGTCAAGAAATCATACGTTTCATGAAAGAACGAAGCATATAAATGTGAAGTTACATTTTATTCGAGATGTGATAAGTGCTAAGGAAGTATTTGTGGAAAAAGTTGGTACCGAAGAGAATTGTGCCGATATGCTTACTAAGCCTCTGCCTGGAAACAAGTTCAAGTGGTGTTTGGATGATTTGAAAGTTAAAGAACAGAATCTTCATTAAGGTGGATAATTGTGAAGTAATATAGCTTCTGTTTCTGTTAGTTGTTGTAATAAGTGATTTAGTTATAACTAATAACGAACCAATCAGATTTTCTTTCTCTCATTCTGTTAGTTGCATGTATATATATAGATAGCTAGTTGATAAAGAGAAGTACGTAGCACTGTTGTATTCATTCTGTGTATTTCTGCGTTTTCGATACAATCAATAATACTCATTTTTTTATGGTTGTACTTGATTGATCACCCTTCTAATGGATCGAGAGGAATCTTTTTCTTTTACACGATTTCTGCATCTGCCGCGAGATCCACTGTTATACACAATTTCTATTTCTTATCAATTATCTTTTTTAATTCCGGTGGAATGATTTCACAGAAGGTGACTCATGATGAACGGTTGGATGAAAATTAACCGAAAACATAAAATAAAGTGTCGTGTCGTCAGCCTACTTCGAGAAATCTTCAAGTACAAATCAACGTATTCCATAAGGAACCATGATTCAAAAGATAAAAGTAAAGACTGGTCGACGATGACGATGACGGCCGGAGACAGTAGTCGACATCATAGCGGCATCATAGCCGTTGGGGTTTGGAAGCAAGAAACGAACCCGGCGGCCTCCCTTTTTATTTAGGTAATTTAAAAAGCAAATAAATAACATAACTACGACTTTTGGTAATTAAAATAAAACTACTATGTTTAAGTAATTAAAATCAAAAATCACTATCTTCTAGTTAAAAACTCATTTATTTATTATGACGTTGGTGTAATTATGTTTTGCATCCCTTAACCTTTAGTTTAAACAATCAGTACATTTATAAAACATGAATAACGTACATTGTTACTTCAATTTAACTAAAAGTTACATAAAGGAAATAATTTTGGCTAATCTAAGCTAAGATATATTACATATATTGTAGACTTGTTTACATTTTTGAGTTTATTTTAGTTTATTTCATTTAATATCTATAGATTCTCTTTCACCATCTTTTAATTGGCTAAATATTAATAAAAACTAGAGTAATTGAATCTCCAACTTTTTAACCATTTTCTATGATCGATAAACGACGGATAGTTAACTTCAAGCTATATAATACATGATCGGTACACTGTCACTTTTGCTTAGTATATTTGGGTTTTCAATTTTTTTTCTATTTTGAACCCAAGATGTTTATACTAAATACCGAAAGGATCACTTATCATTAAAAATGATTAATTAATAATCTAATTATATAATTGTCGTATATGAGGATTTTTTTTTTTTTTTTGAAATTTAGTCATTATAACATTAATGTTATGAAACAATTGTAAAAGCAAGACATGCGAGATTTACATGTTTCGATCAATGTGACCTACATCTACAAGTAGTGGTAAGTATTCTTTTATTAGAGTTGATCAATTGGAGAGCATTTAAACACTATCGATTACAATATATAGACGAAAGTCAAAACCTTAAGAAAACTCTAACATGTAAAATCCATTGCTATTGACACTTTTTCTAGTAGTGAATCGTTATTATTTTTCTATTGAAAGTACGTACGTGTTTTCTCGACCAAGTTATATATAAGGTTCAATTCTAGTTTGATCACTTGGAAATAGGTATACTGGAAGATAAAAAATGATGTAGATCGAGTATGTTTGTTTAAAGAAAAGAAAAAAATTCGAACTCATAGGAATTGAAATTATCAATTCAAAGTTTGTTCTAACGGTCCGATCTACCCTACAAACCCTACAAAATTCATCCATAACATGCTATAATGATTTTTCTAAGCTAGTCACCCCTTTGATCTTGAAGGAATCTTGATGATCTTTTGTTGTAGCCTATTAAGATTGTATGCCAATATAAATAATAACTAATATTTTATCATCAACAATTTCATGATCAATTAAATCAAATTATTACATACATAAAAAGAATATTACAAATTAACAGTTCAATCAACTACAAAACCTGATCTCAATTGGAGCATCTTGGTCAATTTAACCAAGAAGCCTTGCCTTGGTCACTCTTTATTAAATCAAATTAAACATCAACTAAGTTACCTTTGTCGAAAAAAGAATACGGATCACTTCTCAAATTGATTAATTGACTGAACTGCAACGTTTCCTGATTTCACCAGCTTTTCCTGTGAGAACTCCGATTTGACCCATTTTAACTATAGAACGTTGGAAATCTCTGAAGAATGTAGATCCATGAGATTGTGCTTGACGTTTGACATAATCACTTGTTTGTTTGTCATTTAGAAGAGCTGCATCTGACTGAAACAAGCCTCTCCTTTTCAAGACGACAGTGTAGTAATCATCACCAAATTCAACTCATTACGTTTGACATAATCACTTGTTTGTTTGTCATTTAGAAGTTACCAAATTCAACTCATTACCTATATATGGATTATTAGGGTTATATTTTTGTCTCCAATGGGTCAAATGAGTATATTATAAAAAATTAAATTACAATTGAAACTGGTTGAAAGTCACATAAAGTGTGTTCAAGTGCATATAATATAATTTGCCAATAATAGACATGGATTTTTTATGATGTTCAAGTCCTATCTGTATTAGTGACAATTAGTGCCACAAAATATCAAATTGACACATGACGTAAAATTAGTGACAATTAGTGTCACAAAAATATCAAAATGATAAAAACAAACATTGTAAAATATAATTTTACAAGTAGGGTCTATTCGAAAAAAATTATTGTAATATTAATTAAGTAACTTAATTTGATTTACCCACGTGTCCGTGGGTCATAATCTAGTTTAAGATATTAAAACATAAATACAATTTATATATTAAGAAAGTAAGGAGACTATGGTGCTGTTTGATTCCACTTCTTGGACTCTGATTGGGCTTAATCCTCCTATTCGGTAAGGGAATTTCATGAGCAGACATGATTTTATTCTTGGGTGGACCAAATTAGTTGTTACTAATAATCAATATGCATTGAAAAATCTGAATATATACATGTATGTATGCATATATATAATGGTCTGATAGAAAGAATATCTAGCTTTTGGATGGTATTGAAGATACATCTTTAAACTTTAATAATAAAAAGTAATTACTATGTATATATGTTATAATAAAACGTATAAAATGATGATCAGACAAGTACTTATTGTTTATCTATATTTGGAAAGCATGAAAAATAATTATTTATGACAAACAATAATACTAATTCTGTATTTTTATTACAAATTTATATCTATATGTATTAAATTTTATTTATGTAAATTTATAAAATGAACTATGTATTAGAAATATATATATATATATATATATATATATATATATATATATATATATATATATATATATATATATATATATATATATATATATATATATATATATGAATGAGAGTGGGTGGGGTGGCCATGGCCCACCCTACGCCTAGTGTGGCTACGCTGCGGATAATACGCTGAAAACCTCTTGCCTCATCTTCTTCAATTAGGTGAAAAAATGCCTCTCATATCCTCTCATCAATGCAATTTGCTTCTCCCCTGCCGGTGACGACGAAGATTTTCACCCCTTTGGTCCTCGCTCCTTCTACCTTATTGTCTGCAAGTGAACGACCATCAATTTCCACCGATGCTATTGATGAATTTCTACGCTATCAATCGATTTCCACGATATTGAGGTATCCCAAATTAACTTTCTCTTCATCATGATTTTCTAGTATTTGTGTAGGTGCTCTACATATTCCTCCTCTCTCCACTGTTTTTTGTGTTATTGCTCCTCTGCCGATTTTCAGGTTAGAAATTGAGTCAATTTCTTGTCGTTGGTGTGCGATTGTGTGGATTTGTATATAAACAACTCGATTTTATTAATCTTATGCTGAAATTCATATTGATATTATGTTAATGTGTTTGTTGGAATTTAATTGGTTACTTCTAAACGTATGCATGCATGAGTTTCTTTTATTTAATAAGGTAAATATTTTATTTGTCTTTAGTTAATATTTAGTGTTGCATGGTTGATTTTGTCAAAGGCAGGTGAGGTTAGGAGGTTAGCATTTGACTTGGTTTGTTTTTTTTTTTTTTTTTCCTTTTAAAATGTAGTTCGGATGCAAGATTTCTTATTGAAAATAATATTAACTTTCTTCTCTTTAGTTTGTTCCTGCTGTCATCCCATATCTAATTAACCTCTATTATTCCATATATACGTACATACAAATATATACCGCCAAACTACCTTGAGCATCCATTTCCTCAACCTTTCTCTGATCAAAGAGTTTTTAATTCCAACACTTGGTATCATAGCCAGGTTCGATCGAAGGGGGTGTGAGTCGTTTTTACTTTTTCGTTTTGATTGCAAATTGATGCATTTCAACTGCAGCCCCGAATTCTATTGATCGGGCTTGTTCCAAATTCGACGAGAGACTAACCGGGTTCGGGTATAAACGAACAGGAAGAAATCGAAGCGGGTGGCTTTGATTTGGTTCGTTTCGCGGGTGACGGAATACGGTGAAAGGCGGATGTGACCTTGTTTTTTTCCTGATCGGTGGAAAAGTACTCTCGGAACAAGCTTGATCAAAGTAAGTTGGGGCTGTAAAAAAAAATCGAATGGCGATGGTACCGATGAAAGAAGGAGGTTTGATGTCGTTTCAAGTTCCGGCCTTGACCCCGATGAATTATCCGGTGTGGGCTGTCAAGGTCAAGACGATTATGGATGCACACGGCTTGTGGGAGACGGTCGAACCAAGGGCACCAGGTGGATGATCGGATCCAAGAAAATCGAACCAAGCTCTCACGTCTCTATTTCAAGCTATACCGGAGGATATGGTTTTGTAAATGGCGAGTTACACGGATCCAAAACAAGTGTGGGATGGATTGAAGTCACCGTATTTGGGAGTGGATCGGGTAAGAGGCCCGGGTTGCAACATTGAAACGAGAGCTTGAAAGTTTGCGAATGAAGGAGGGTGAAAGTGTTGATGATTTTGTGACAAAATTAAGCGGTTTAGCTTCTAAGGCAAGGAGTCTCGGGTACGAGCTTGAAGAAGTAGACTTGGTGAAAAGACTACTTGACTCGATGCCGAAGTCTTTTCTTCAAATAGTGGCTTCGATAGAGCAATGTTTCGATTTGGATTCAATGCTATTTGACGAGGCCATTGGAAGGTTAAAGGCATAAGAGGAGTGTATTAAAGGCACCGAGAAGATCGAAGACACTCAAGGTGGTTTGTTGTTGGCAAGTGAAGAGAAGTCTCGGATGTAAGCATTGTGGCGGTGGAAGTTCAAGTCGGGGTGACTTCGGACACGACCGGGGAAGAGGTCGTTTGTCCGGGAAGAGGCGGGACGGAAATGAACGTGTCCCGGACAAAAGCCACATTACATGTTTCAATTGTCGTGAACTTGGTCAATATAGCAATGAGTGTCCGAAACGGGGAAACCAAGAGGCGAATTTGATTGGAGAGGAGCCAGCATTGTTGTGAATGGACCGAAAGTAACCAATTAGGGGGTTAATGTTGGAATTTAATTGGTTACTTCTAAACATATGCATGCATGAGTTTCTTTTATTTAATAAGTTAAATATTTTATTTGTCTTTAGTTAATATTTAGTGTTGCATGGTTGATTTTGTCAAAGGCAGGTAAGGTTACTGGAGCCTTATTGGTAGGAGGTTAGCATTTGACTTGGTTTATTTTTTTTTTCCTTTTAAAATGTAGTTCGGATGCATGATTTCTTATTGAAAATAATATTAACTTCCTTCTCTTTAGTTTGTTCCTGCTGTCATTCCATATCTAATTAACCTCTATTATTCCATATATACGTACATACAAATATATACTGCCCAAACTACCTTGAGCATTCATTTCCTCAACCTTTCTCTGATCAAAGAGCTTTTATTTCCAACGCTGTTGACCAATTTCAATGGAAAACATGGCCACTTGAATGTTCTATACAAATGGTTAGACAAAATGCCTATAATAGATGTCATCTCTTATAACTTCATATCAATCATTAGGTAACTTGCCACCGCTATAAGCCTGATGATACCACATGTCCAGCCATTGGCGGACCTATGTGTGGGGAAGGGGTAGCACGTGCAACGGGTCCCTTCCCCAGTAGTCTCATTTCGTAGTGTAATTTTTTTTGAAGTTTTATTTGTGCAACCAGTGAAATTTTAATTGTGCAACTTATATTATTAAAAAAATAAAAAATCTAAGTGTGCAACTTGATTAAAAAAAATGTATACCTAAAATGAAACAAAAATTTAAAAGTTTAATGTCTAAATAACTAAATAAGTACTAAAAATAAGACAAACAAAAGATAATACTTTTATCCAAAATTAAAACCAATAATATTTTTAGCCCAAATTAAAATTAAATCATAATGATATTTGATCCTTGAATGTTTGCATCTATTTTGTTTACTTGTTAATTATTAGTCGGATGTTTTATCATATCTATCGATGAATAAAATTTTCAAATAAAGTTATTCGAAAGTAATAGTAATGAATGTCAATTAAATGAGTTTAATGAATATGATAACATCACATAATCACAACCACAACCACAAATTTAACTTTCAAATCCTTCAACCCAATTATAATTGAAATGCACGATCTCCTTTAGGATCATTCCGGTAAACCACAAATTTTAAATTATCAGCTAACTAAAGAGAATTTTAGCTAATATAATCTATTTTAAATTATAAATATTTATTTGTTAGCACGGCCCAACCAATATACTCATTTGAATTTTTGAACCGTGCGTGACGAAAATTTGTGCAACGGGTGCCTTCGGTGGCTGGGTCCGCCACTGTGTCCAGCGTAGAGGTGCCAACATTAGGTTCGAAAAGCTGTAGATATATATACCCACAATTATAAACTGTTACTAGCAGCAACCCAACTTGGCTCCATGAATCTACTATTTCCAAATCAAGATTTTCCAATTTTCATAACAATAACAACATGAGAAAGGAAAACTTAAATATTTATAAGTTTTTTTGATGAGCTAGGTAGGTGTGACAGACCATGATCAATGCCATGATCAATGATATCATCAGAAACTACACCACTTTCAGCAATTAGACCACCACGCTTTGGTGAAGCTTCAATTAGCCTTTTGTTCTGTTTTCATGCATCAATTTCAATGGCTTTCATCGATTCAATTCCCATCGTTCCAAGCTGATAGAAATAACATTGGTGGCATACAAATATAGAGGGGATGGATGAGACATTTGTCAAGTTTGGTGCTGCTAGAAAATTAAAGAGGCGTAACCAACCGATAAGATCCGGGTAATATAGAACCAATTAACCATCCTATTTGTAGATGGAATGAGAGTTAGGAAGCAAGTAGCATGCACGGTTCAAGTGGGTGCCATGTATCTGGTTTTGGGTGTAGCCTGCGGTTTTTAAGGGCGATTTGATTGTGTTATCATGATGATAGGTCTAACAATTGCAAATAGATATGGGTATTTGAGCTGCAAACATCAAAAATACATCTCTTTTTCCCAGTAAGCAACCATATCTCACATTCTTGTTGTAGAGCTTGATAGGTTCCTACTTTTTGCATAAAAATAGGCTCCAATTAATTTGCAAATTGAGTATGCATGTTTTGATTTTTGGAGTTGACCAACCTTGTGTAGTAAATTTTCAAACCACCGTGGTTTGGTTTGGCTGAAAGTAAATTAAATACAGATTTAAATATCCGTGTTCATCTTAGAGGTATAAATAATTTGATTTAAATATTATTAACTATTTATTTATATTTTAGGTAAATATCCATTTACTGTAACTATTTTATTTTAGTGAGAATTTCATAACTATTTTATTTTAGTGAGAATTTATAGAATGACCCCCTTTACACTTGAAGTTCAAAGAGACATTGTTCTTTCATGTTTTCATGTGCATAATTTTATATGAAATGAAGGATTAAATGATGAGTTTTTTAAGTATGCTCCAGTGAATGATGAAAATGCAGATGTACAAGGAGATGATGAATATAAAGTAGCACAAGAAGCTCATGCACATGGAAGTACTGTTACGTGAACAAATTTTGAACAGACCAATGTAAAATGAAAGTTGATATTAGTCAGTTGTAACAACTAATAGTTGATACTATCAATTGATGGTTTTTTTTTGTTTGAAGAATTACTACATATTTGATAATTGTAATTGTTAATTGATTTTATGAGTTATTTGTTTGATTCCAAATATGTGTGCTAGTTGAAATTTTGGTTAATGAAATAGAAAAGTAGGATATATTTATAAATCATAAAACTTTTATTAATTCACAAATAAAATAAGAAAACATATATGATTAGACATTTATAAATTTAGAAATAAAACAATCTAAAGAAGTGACAATAAGACGTAAGACAATTACATCTTATTGAATCAAGGATACCCGATATCTTTATGAAGTTTTTAACATTTTCATTTTGCAGAATCTTCAAATATGTCAAGGATGGGTGGGTGGGTCACAATAGATCGAGGTTTTTAAGTTATTAAAGGGGTATGATGATAATATGAAAAATGGTCGGGATATAATATTTGAATTGTAAGGAGGTATATTTCAAATAACAAAACAGTATGAGATTTATGAAATCACAGATTTTTTTTCCGTTGAAACAAATATGAAAAGTTAAATTTAAATCCCACAAAACCCGTCAACTAAATGACCCCAAAATGCAAATTAAAAATCCCATTTAATATACATGCGTCATTGTGTCGTAGTAAACTAGTACTTGATATTTTAAGAAAAAGCTTTATAATATCATATATACCCAACTTAAAATTTTTATATATCATATATATCCAGACTAAACATAATAATATCATATATACTCAATTTTAATTATTAATATCACATATATCCTTCTTAAACATCATTAATATCATATATACCCAAATTCATTAATTTAATTATTCTTATAACATTTAAAACTCATGATAAATATTGCTTATTAAATAATGACCAATATACCATTACTTATTTTTTTTCAACTACATTTCAAAATATCATATTTACCCAACTTAAATTAAAGTGTTATATCCCTCTTAATAATTTTATATAATTTATTTTTGTAAACTTTACTATATATAAATTATTCATAGTAAAACAAATTAACATTAACAATATATTTTTGAGAAACTTTGGTTTTTCCTACAATTTATCTGAGACAAATAAGTTAATTGGATATACAAAACTGCAGAAAAAAATAATATGTAATCAGTTATTGTATATAGATTACTGCAGAAAAAAATAAATAAGAAAATATAATAAGATGATACGATTTGATTACAAACGAGCAAAAACATAATACAATTTTTTATTTTTAATGTTAATGTGTTTTTAATGTTAATTTTTAGTTTTTTTACTATGAAGATTTCATATAGTAAAATTTACAAAAATAAATTAAATAAATTATTAGAAGGGATATGATATTTTTATTTAAGTTGGATAAATATGATATTTTGAAATTTAGTTGAAAGAAGAAATGAATAAGGGTATAATAGTCATTAATTAATAAGCAATATTAATTATGAGTTTTAAATGTTATAAAATAATTAAATTAATGAAGTTGGGTATATATGATATTAATGATATGATGTTTAAGAGGATATATGTGATATTAATAATTAAAATTGAGTATATATATATATATATATATATATATATATATATATATATATATATATATATATATATATATATATATATATATATATATATATATATATATATTGTAACATCCCGTTTTTGTGATAATGGCGTGGATTTATTTTAGTGGATAACTAATATATTATTATTGCGTGGGTCTAATGAGAACCCGATTAGTGGATATATACGTGTCGGGTTATGAGTTACGTGTCTCCGAGTAATTAATCTAGTGGATTAATTATATATTTGGGTTCGTGGATTTAAATGGGTTAAGTGGATTTTAATTGAGAAAAAGGGGTATCGGGTTCGGGTTATGGGGTCGGAACCCGTCGAAACTAGAAAATATATGTACGTCCGTTCTTATCCTTTTCCTCATTTAGAAAGTGTGTGCAAGTGTGTGTAAAGTGTATGTGTGCGTGAGTGAGCAGCAAGGAACAGAAGTTGGTTGCTGGAATTGGTTGCTTCCTTCATCTCTTTTGAGTTTTGAAGCCAAAAGGTAAGGATTTTTGGGTGTTAAATTCGTGGTTAATGTTGTTAAAATTTATGAAATTGAGTTAGGGATTGTAGGGTTCAGTTTGGTATAGATTTCTGAGGGTTTTTGGTGCTGAAATCGAATTTCGGGGGTGAAAACCCTCCTGGTTCCGCCATGGATGTCGAGCAGAGAGGAAGAAGAAAGGTGCAGTGAGCGCGGTCGCGACCGGGTGGTCGTGGTCGCGATGTGATCGGGGCAGGCGCGGCCGCGTTCGAGCTGGGCGCGGGTCGCGATGGCTAGGCTTGCTCCGGCTGGGTTTTGGGCGTTCGTGGTCCGTTTGGGGTGGTGTTTTGAGTCGGCTTTATTGTGAAATATGGATCGGGTTCTGGTTGGTCTTTTTGGGGTTTCATTGGGATCGTTTTTGGGACCGAGTCGGTTTCGGATTTATTATGAGTCTGTGATAGGTGTTCGTGGAATTGTGCTAACAGTTGGGATCCGTGCGATTTCAGGGACGAGTCAGCGAGCCGAGCCGAGTCAAAGATTTCGGGGTTAGCGGATTGATCAGGTGAGTACCCGAGTTCTTTTCTAAACCGCGGGATGATTTTTCGAGTCATGATTGTGTAGCTAGTTTCGTCTACGTGTATATTGTGTATTGTGAATGAGACAGGGACGCGAATAGCAGGTATGCTTCTATTCTCACATATATGTTATACGTGCGTGAGACGAGATCCAGTGGTATGTGATGTGATATGTGTATGAGATTGAGCTGGAACGTGCAGGTATGATCTCTTCTACCCGATACGTGTTATATGTGTTTGAGTGCAGGTGTCCGCGATATGTGATCGCGCAGGCTGACTGTCCCTAACCAGTCACGAGATGTGAAACTGTATATATACAGCAGTGATATTGCCAGGTCGCTCCTGTGCCTATTGAGTAGCTAACCGCTGCTGTGTGCGGCCTGTTAGCTGGGGAACGTGGTCCCCTTTTGAGCAGAGATATGTGTTATGCATTGAGTTGCATAATTGAGCAGAGATATGTGCTGTGCATCGAGTTGCACATATATGCTGAGGTATTCTGTGTTGTGCATCGAGTTGCACATATATGTTGAGATATTACTGTATTGTGCATGCTATATGTGTTATCGTGCAGAGTCTAACCCTCGCGTACTCACGAGCTTCCGAGCTTACGTATTCGAGTCTGCCATGTTCAGGGTACCAGGGGAAGAGATGAGTAGCTGGGTTTGCTGATCAGGGGATTGCGGAGAATCGAGGACGGTGTATTTGCTTCGCTAGGGATTACGTTAGTGTTGACGTGTTAACATCTTTTGGAGTCGTGTAATCTAGTGGATTATATGTCAATGATAATTATGTGAAAGTTTAAATTATTAGTGATTTCGGGTTATCCTATGACATGTGTTTAAATAGAGTATTGAGATGTTGCCACTTGTGTATTGTATTGACGTGGCATTTATGTGCTCGGGGAGGGTGTTACATATATATATATATATATATATATATATATATATATATATATATATATATATATATATATATATATATATATATATATATATATATATATATATATATATATGATATTTTGATGTTTAGGAGGGATATATATGATATTAAAATTTTAAGTTGGATATATATGATATTATGAAATTTTGGAGGGGTATATATGAAATTCTCCGTTAAGAATAATATGATACGTATATTCTGAATTACAAATATGATGATCGGATTTTAAAATTTTGAGCATCTTTTATTAGCAAACCACAAGTTCAAGATTGAAAGGAATTTGTTTTTATCAGCTATCAATTATTAATTTCTAGCTAATGGTTTAGATTACATGAAGAATCATTGTAAACCTTAAATATTAGAGTAAATTACAAAAATGGTCTCTGTGGTTTGTTTAAAATTATGGAAACGGTGTCTCAACTTCCAAAATTGAATTGGTGGTTCCTCAAACCACTTTTTACGTGCAGAAACGGTCCTTCTATTTCTAAAATGACAATTTTGTCCTTCTCTTAATTACAACTTTGGTAATTTCACTTTTGGTCATTTTTATTAATTTTTTATATTTGGTTTTAAATTTAAAATATTAAATTAATAAATTATGATTTGATTCATTATTAAATATATTATTATTATTATTAATTATAACTATTTATTTTGTAAAACAAATCTGTATTTATTTATTATAGATTATTTTTATTTATATACATAATTAGTTATGCCTGTTTTATGTATTCAATTTAATTATTATAGAATTTAATTATTTTATATTTTATTTGATAAGCTATTTGAATTTTTATTATTTATACTTTCAATCAAACTATTTCATTAAATTAATAAATTTTGATTCAAATTTACAAATTCATTGCGTTAATAAATTTTGATTTAAGTTTACTAATTTATCATTTTTTATTTTAATATTTTGTTACGCTAATACGTTTTGATATAAATTTATCATTTTATTTGTTTGAATCTAAATATTTTGTTGTGCAAGTACGTTTTGATTTCAATTTAGTATTTTATTTGTTTTGATTTACAATTTTTCTATGTTAATACTTAAGTGAAAATGAACAAAATAAATAAGTGAAACGAATAAAACATATTAGTGTACAAACTGTAATTCAAAAAGATTAAAATACTATATTGAAATCAAAACGTATTGGTATAACAAAATATTAAAATTAAAACAAACAAAATATATTATTTTAAATAAAATAAACAAAAAGATAAATATAATTCATTATTTCTAATATATATATAAAGATTAATATATATAAAATATAAATACTATATATTATTTCATACATATTTAAAAATTAATAAATAGATAAGATTTAAATCTACATTATATCTTATATATACTTATCTATATATCTAATTAAAAAAAATATATTATTTGTTTATTTATAAAATCATTAATATATTAAAAATAAACACAATTCATATAAAAAAATACTAAATATTTAAGAAGTAAACATAAGACAATATCAATAAAATTATATTTCATAACATTTTATTTATTATAAAATATATATAAACATTATGTTTTATGTAAAATTAAAATTTCAAATTATATCGATTAAATATATATAATTTTAGAAAACAAAAACATAAAAAATGTTAAAGATAAACTAAAAGATAAATATAATTCATTATTTATGATATTAATAAAGATTAATAAATATAATATATTATTTCTTACGTATTCATATAATAATAAATAGATAAGATTTAAATTTATATCAAAATTATATCTTATATATACTTATATATATATCTAATTCAAAAAATATAAAATATATGCAAACATTTTGTTTTACGTAAAATTAAAATTTCAAACTATATCGACTAAATGTATATAAATTTAGAAATAAAAAATGTTTAAAAAATGTTAAAAAAATAACTGCTATCCATGACTATTTAAAAAGATAGATAAATAATATATATGACAAATAACTGTATTTTTATTTTATTTTATTATAAGAATTAACATTAAATTGTTTAATTTTAAATTTACATACATTTTATTTAACTAATTATTATTAAAAATTATTCACGTAATACGTGTGTTCATAAACTAGTTCTTTAATAAATAAATTGAATACATAAAAAACGTGTAAATTAATTAAATTAAGTATAAAAATAATTGTTAATAAATAAATATGAATTTATTTTTAAAAATAAATAGGTATAAATAACAATAATAATATATATTTAAGATGATAATTTGTTAAATTAATATTTCAAATTTAAAATCAAAAATCAAAATTTAAGAAAAGGAACAAAAGTGAAATTAAATTTAATAGTTGAGAGACTAAAATTTGTATTTAAGAAAAGAGCAAAATCGTCATTTTTAAAAAGATTCCGAAACATATGGATCGTTTCTGCAAGTAAAAAGTGATTTGAGAGACCACCAATGCAACTTTAAAAGTTGAAGGATCATTTTTGTAATTTTACACAAACCACAGAGACCATTTCTTTAATTTACTCTAAATATTATTTTTCATTGTTTGACATTCATCTCCATCGATTGTTGCTATGTCATCGACTGCTTCAATCATTCGGTTGCTACATGGACAGGACGATATAGCAATCGATTGGAGCAGTCGACGATATAGCAACAGTTATGAGGAATAAGGCCGACGTAGGGAGGACGTAAAGGAAGGAGCCAAGTTTTTGGTTGGTGTTTAAAAAGTAGTTTAGGTATTCAATAATAAATCAATTAAGAAATTGAAATTTTATATTTTTCAAATGATAAAATAAATTTAAAATAATTATTTGGATATATATATATATATATATATATATATATATATATATATATATATATATATATATATATATATATATATATATATATATATATATATATATATAGGGATGGGTTCAATGGAAAACCACTATGCACCTGAAACCTACACATACCGTCCGATTTGGTGCATTTCATGAAAAACGCGGTGGCATGATCGTAAATAAGGTGATGTATCACGCGAGTTTTTGATGCATCACGCAGAAAATTTGATGCATCACGTAGAATTTTGATGCATTACGCGTGAAATTTGATACATTTGTGGTGGTGCAGTGCGGTTTTCACAAATTTTCAGGTGCATTGTGGTTTTCCATTGAACCTCCCTCTATATATATATATATATATATATATATATATATATATATATATATATATATATATATATATATATATATATATATATATATATATATATATGTGTGTGTGTGTGTGTGTGTGTGTGTGTGTGTGAGAAAGTGTGAGTGTGTGTGTGTGTGGGAGAGAGAGAGATTTAAAGGTTTAGAACAATATATACGTAATAAGAAAGTTTGCTAGGATATATGCGTAACATTTAAAGTTTTGAAATTCTTGTTAGATCAGAAGTTGAATGATATCATGACTTTTAGTGATACAATGTCTCTTTCAATGCTCCATCCATATTTCACAATACATATATATAATTATATATGAATCGATGTGAAATGGTTAGTGAAGTAATGTACGTTGTTTGTAGAAGAAGAAAACCATGGCATAAATCGAACCAAATTACTCAAGACCAATGCCAAAAACGAAACTGCAAAACCGAGTAACTTGAACCTTATTCGGGTTGGTTTCAACTTTAAATAATGTTGTCAAACCCGTAAACTGTGAACCATCCATAAACATCCTTAAAATAGCCCACTACATCTTGAGACATTTTTAGTTATCTAAGTTATCCAAAGTTACACGTGTACACATCCCTCACCACATCCCATACATAATTAGAAGATGAGATATATATATATATATATATATATATATATATATATATATATATATATATATATATATATATATATATATATTTATATGGACAGGCCTATATACTTCTGATAACTACTACATATATACACATTGAGTCGATATACTTTTGATCTTGAGATAGAGACAGATAGAAGATGAGATACACAGGCCTGGAATTGTTCATGGAGATATTGAAGCAAATGATTTACAGAAACGATAATCCATTCATCAACAACCATCCATCGATCTTATCTGAAAGGCCTCAACTACAACTGCTTTATGAAGAACTTGACTCTATGATTCCAAGGCCGGTCCTGAGATTTTTAATGCCCTGGGCAAAATAATAGAATAATGCCCGATCTTCGTACTTAAACTAATAACTCACAAATTTTTTGAGAAAACATTGTAAATCTAGTAAAGCAAAGAAGACTCGTAAAATAATATAATGCTCGAACATAAAACGATAAAACCTGATTAAAATAGGCAATATAGTCCTTCGCGTTGGTTTGAAATCAGATTCTTCGGTTGTTCCTAAGTTCCAATTTGGTGTTGCCTTTGAAATCAAATCAATTGGTGTTGCCGCCTTGGATTGTTCCAACTTTGGTGCTGAAATCAAACAATGTTTGTTTAATATTTGTTACTTTAATCATGTAATCTACTAATCTTGTATTTGTATTTTAGATATATAAACAAACTAATCTCATAATTGATAATTCATATATACCACAGTCCCAAGCTTTGAGCTATCCAATTTTAAGCAACCAACTTTCAATGGATATATCTAACTTAAGCAAACAACCTCCAATAGTCCAATGGATATATCCAACTTTAAGCAACCCAACGTGCAAAATGCCCCAAAACAGGAAAAACTACGTTCGAGAGATGGACGTGTAAAAGCGTACGTACAGGTGTGTGACATGAATTTCCAGCCCCAAAAAAGACGATACTCTCCCTCTGTTTTTAATTTTATCTCTGTGATCCTCATCTCTTTCGCACACCAGACTCACAAATCAGCCCTTTAATTTCAACAGAAACATATATATACACTATATGAAAACAACTATATGAATCAGCAAGTATTTATCATTGTCCACTATGAATAACAAATGTGGGATTTTATCAACTAACATTTCTGCAGCCTTAGTATTACCAACAACTACAGCGCGGATTAACGCAATTTGTCCTCTTTTAGAACCAAATCACCGACCTCTGATATGATTGAGAAAATAGAACTAATTAAATATGAAGGATTAGGATGTGTAATGTATCTGGGGGCATCAGTTGTGGGATCGGAACGGCAACCGTTGATTGGATTGCGAAATCTTCCATTGATGGTTGATTGCAATTCAATAGCATCGATCCTCGATTCTTCCCACAGTCCCAAGCATTGATTTATCATTTGCACTTCCGAGAGCGCAAACGGCGCCTCCATCTTCAAAGCATTTCTCTTCCGCCTTCTTCATGAGTCGGTTGAGGTCTGAGGCACCGCTTCAGATTTCTTCTGATATATATGGGCCTAAGCTGAATTTTTTGATGCCCTGTATGGTGTTGCTGCCCTGGGCTGAGGCCCAGGCCGCCCACCCCTTTGGGCCGGGCCTGTATGATTCAAACCCTTTTAATCATGGATGAACATCATGAGGTTCAACAAGTAACAGACCTGAAGAAAAGATTCAAAGACGCAGCACAAGAGGCACACGATATTGTTGATCTCTTTGTATACACCATCAACCGTGGAAATCAAATATCTTTGAATCTTGAAGATGTTATTCGATTGATCAAGTCTATCAAAGACGAATTCTTGAACATGAACAATGAGAACATGAAGATGGATTCAATTACAAGAACCGAATGCCATCAAGCACAATCTGTTGCTGCTGCTGGAACTTCCTGCTCCAGAAATCCCTTGCGAAAGACGAAAGTTTCTGAAGATGTTGTTGTGGGGTTTGATCGTCCTGCTGCGCTGGTACGGGACAAACTTGTTGAAGATCAAAAGAAGCTAGATGTGGTCTCTATTGTTGGTATGGGTGGAATAGGTAAGACTACGCTTGCTACCAAAGTATTCAATGATCCTTTCGTTATGTATCATTTCCATGTACGTGGATGGGTCACTGTTTCTCAAACGTATGAAAAAAGGGATTTGTTAATTCAAATTGTGGAATCCATTGGCATCAAACTTAAAACGGTAGGAGATAGTTACTCGCGACTACGTGAAATCTTGCACAAAAGTCTTATGGGCAAGAGATACTTGATTGTGATTGACGATATTTGGAGCACAGAGGCTTGGAATGACATGAAATTGTATTTCCCAAACAATCACACTCAAAGTCGAGTTCTACTCATTAGTCGCCACAAAGAAGTTGTTTTGAATGCAAATCCACATTGTTTCATCCATCATTTAGAATTTTTAACCCAAGACGAAAGCTGGGAGTTGCTGTGTAAGAAGGTGTTCAATGGCGGCAATGATTGCCCAGACGTGTTGATCGAACCTGGAATGAAAATAGCAAAGAATTGCCATGGATTACCACTGGCTGTGGTTGTAATAGCTGGAGTTCTAGCAAAGGAAGCGGTAAACAAAGAATCATGGGAAAAAATTGGTCGAAGTGTGAACTCATATATCAGTGACCAGACTGAGTACATAGAAACGTTGGCACTAAGCTTTGATCATCTACCAGGTCACTTGAGAGACTGTTATCTTTATTTAGGAGGGTTTCCAGAAGACCATAAATTTCAAGTACAAAGTATGATTTGGTTATGGGAAGCTGTGGGATTTATTCAAAAAGATGGACACCGAAGCGTGGAGGAAATAGCATTGGATTATCTAATGGAATTAGTAGACAGAAATCTTGTAGTTGTTGCGGTCAGAAAGTTTAACGATGACATAAAAACTTTTTATGTCCACGATCTTTTGAGGGAGCTTTGTTCGGAAATAGCAAAAAAGGAAAGCTTTTTCCTGAAAACACAACATCCAATGCATGCTGCGGCGTCATGTAAGCAACGTTGCATATTCATAGAGCACAACATTAGCATCACCGACGACCAATTGATTAGATCACTTTTATGTGTTTATCCCTACACCGACACAAGAAACCTCATTCTTAAGTGGTCTCATTTTTGGATGCTTTTAATGGTGTTGGATCTACGAAATTGGGAACTCGATTATTTCCAGAGGAAATATCACAGTTAGTTCACTTAAGGTACCTTGCCTTTTTCCATAATGGATATTTCCCATCGTCGATATGCAACCTTTGGAACCTTCAAACCCTTGTTGCTAGAGGAGGTCCCGGCATTTTGAATTTTCTGAAGCTGCCAAATACCATCTCAAACTTAGTCAATCTAAGGCACTTGCAGTGTGACAGGGATATTGTGTTTCCTCCAATTCAGAAACCAATGAATTTGCAAACCATTTCTAGAGTGCAGCTGCAATACGGGGCTGAAAATTTGGTGAAATGCTTTCCCTTTATTAAGAAGCTTCCATTTTTATTTCATCCAGATATGGAACATGACTTCGGTTCACTCACTTTTCTTGAAAAACTGAAGTTAAAGGAATCATTCAATCGAATATACTGCAACAGTATACTGAAATATCAAAAGATGCGCATTGGGTTTCCTGCTTCGCTTAAAGCCCTTACGTTAAAAGATTGTTATCTTCGTTGGAGTGACATGTCTATAATTCAGTCGTTACCTAATCTGGAGGTTCTCAAATTACTATGCAATGCCTTTGTGGGATCCAAGTGGGACGCTGGCGAGGAGCAGTTTCAACAACTAAAATTCTTGAAATTGTCCTACTTGGTAATCAGAGAGTGGGAAGCATCTGATATTGATCAACTTCCCACGTCTTAAAAAGTTAGTGGTGGAGGGTTGCGATTATCTTAAGATACCATCAGAAATTGGCTACATCCCAACACTTGAGCTTATCCTTATAGACAAATATGGTGAATTAATATCTGAATTTGTTGATTCCCTTATCAGTATTGATGATTTTTTGATTATGTTATATAAATCCTCAAATTGAGTTGCAAAGGCGATTGACATTCGTTTTCTAAGTTCTTTTCTTAGAGAATATGCAAAATCTCATTGGATTGGGTTTTGGTTAAAAATGAGGTTTATGTGCACATGAGCACATCTCTTAAACTATGAAGCATTTTGATATGAGTTTGCTAAACATCATTCTACAAGTATAGTAAACGTGTTTTAAGGTTTGAATCCTAAAATGAATAAAAACTAATGTTGACAATTTAACATTGATGAAACCAGATTATGAAACAGTATAAAATATGAATACAAAGAAGGTTTAAATAGAAAATACTGAATAACACTAGAAACGCTAATAATGGGCCTAAACTAGAATGGGACCTTAAATGTTAATTAGCCTAACTTTCCTCCTCAAACCCACAATGCTACTGCTAGATGCAATGAGAATTTGCCAACTAAAAAATGAAAGCGCAAAGCATAATGTGCCTTTGTAAATATATCTACAATCTGTAAGACACACGGAACAAAAGGTAATGAAATGGTGCCAAGCTGAAGGTGATGATGTGTAACATGACAATCAATGTGTGTGTGTGTGTGTGTATATATATATATATATATATATATATATATATATATATATATATATATATATATATATATATATATATATATATATATATATATATATATATAAAGATCAATGGGGTACCATGTTAGACTGAGGTACCGGGGAACCATTTACAGCCAATCATTTATCATTAAAATCATTAAATATAATATATTTTTTGCTTAAAATTCTTTCCCACATTAATTAATGTTGGGGTAAAAATGGTATTAAAAAGTTTAAATTGAAATCAAAGATTCTGTGTATCTTATGATAATCTCCACTTTACTTAATATCATATATTTCACCTATACTGAACATGTGCAATGATGACACTCCATAAACCACGATTGAACATGTTCAATACCGTCAATATTGGTTTACCACCAAAACGATTAACAGCGACAAAAAACACAATAAACTCTGACTGCATATGTTCAATAACGTGTAAATGCAATTGAACCTTCACGAAGGGTTTGAAGAAAATAATAAATACCTTTATTTGACACATCCGGTTGAACATGTTCACTAAAACCCATTGTCGAATCCAATTGAACATGTGCACTAAAACCCATTTTCAAATCCGATTGAACATGTTCACTAATACCCATTGTCGAATCCAATTGAACATATTCATTATTATAGATATGTTATGGAAGTAAATCCCTATAATTAAGGGAACTATTATATTATTAGTTGTCATCTATTATTTAATATAAATCTAATTGACTATATTACCCTTTTAAACTTATAACCAAACATGGATGGACTCCGGTTCCCAATCTAACATGGTAGCCCATTGATCCTGACCCTATATATATATATATATATATATATATATATATATATATATATATATATATATATATATATATATATCTTTGATACGTTCTTGAAAGATCGAGTTGTGGCAATCTGAATAGCACTCTTATTATTACAATGTAATGGAGTATAATGACTCAAATTGACTCCAACTAGCTAGAGGCCTTAGCTGATGCATAACAGAGTAGTTATGCTCTAGGTGAGTTACGAGTAAGCCCTTTTACGAGATATACACTGTTGTAATCAAAGTTATAAAATATCATTGGCTGCTCCCAACCGATTATGCACATTATGAGTTGCTTTCGACTGATATAAAGTTTTTATTATACTAACTCTTTTACATGGAATATGTAAATTTGTTTAGTTGCTTAACTCGTATACTAACCGGTTCATCAGACTATCATTGTTTTATGCGCATTATGCACATCTCAGATAGTTCAACTAAGCATAAGGATACCGGAGGCACTAGCACGGATCCTTTGAGTCATGGCATACTTGTCATTGTGTCGAATGAATATATTAACCCATGGTTGACTAGAACTATTAGCAGGGGTTGGACCCTAACAGGTTGACTATTTGTTGGCAGTACCTGAATGGTTTCTTTTGGGAGCATTAGCACAATGATATGCGTGCGTGTGTGTATGGTTAATCTTGTTTATGTGGACGTAATATGACACGTGATATTTAGTTGTGAAAACAAGGTGTTACACGGGGGGTCTCAGCTCATGCTCTGGTTCTTATACATGCTACTTCCTCTTTAAGGTACGTAAGCATGACTAATTAGTAAGGAAACCGCACAGACACACAACAATAATACTTGATAAATAAAAATAAGAACACAAAGTGTTATATAGTTCGTTCCCAAGAATGATTTATCTCCAAGCAGCACTAGCAAATCTCTTTATTAACCACAGATTGGGGTTACAATCACAATTGGATCAATATTAATGAAAGACAGAAACCAAAATTAGGAAATTCTTTAGAGTTGCGCTTTTATAAACCTTTGGCAGATAAACTTTAGGTAATAATGGGGTTCCACAACTTAACATATTTTGTATGAGAGAGAGGGAAAGAGAAATGTAATTGCAATTTTTTTCAACATTGAAGATGTTGAATAGCAGATATATAGGCCGTGTTTTATTTTCCTTCCATTCCTTTATCTTAAATTTAGAAATATAGATATGAAAATGAAATATAATTTTCAAATTTGTATGTAGAGAGGATGGAAAATACAGATTACACACTACACAGTACACAGGTTGTCAACTTCTTTAATCAACAAATTAAGTGCACTTCTGTTTCCATATTTTGCACAATTACAATATCACATCACCCATTTTACCAAATAATAAAGATGTCTTACATTGGACTCAATTAATTAAATTAAATCACTCATCAATAAACTTAATTTTGAGGGGGGAAAAAAAGTCAAGATCAACTTCAACTTATCTTTTTAGTTTATCATAGCACAAATTTTCCTTATTTCACCAGCTTTGCCTGTGAGAACTCCAATTTGTCCCATTTTCACCATTGATTCTTGGAAATCTTTAAAAAATATATACCCATGAGACTGTGCTTGAAACTTGACGTATGCGCTTGTTTTCTTGTCGTTTAGAAGAGCAGCATCTGACTGAAACAAACCTCTCTTTCTCAAGACATTGTTGTAGTAATTAGCATCAAATGATTTGGAACTCCCCGGATCCATCAACTACAAGTTATACCCAAAAAAATTCCAGGAACATGCAAATTGTTTGAATACTAATTCACGTTTTATTATGTGTGTTTAATTTAACTTTTCGCCCGGTTTTGAAATCAACCTAAGGTGACGTTTGATTGGAAGGATTTAATCAACTCATTTAGAAATTGGATTTAAAAATACTTCACTGTCGTGTTTGGATAAAAATTTAAAAGAAAGGATGTAGCTCAATTAGGATTTCATATTCCCCACTTATCCACTCCATCCCCATAAATATTTCAAAATCTTATCACTAAATTCATCATTTTAAATTCATTTAATCCAGACGGTACCTAAGTTTACTAAAGCAATAATTTCTGTAAAAGGGTTGGTTTGTTTCGGTATCAATTTCAAGAGTTCTTAGAAATGGGAGTATATAAGAAGGTAAGTTCAAAATGCATCTGAATTTAAAAAAAGGAAGTGATCGAATTGTACACAACTAAAATTTACCATACACAATAATTTCTTATTAAAAGACTATTCTATCCTTACTTTTAAGAGTTAAAATGTAATGATGATAAAAGTGTTAGTAAGGTTAAGATAATCATTTTATACGAAGTTGTTGTTTACAAATCATTTTTAAAAAAAATGGTTGGTACTCAATTGGTTGACATTTTGTGTTGCTAGCTAGTGCTTCAAACATGCAAACAGAATCTTGGTCTAATATTCTGCTTAAGTCTAATGAATATAAATTAAAAAATTACTAGAAGGCTGTTAAACATGTGGTTGGTTGGTATATATCTAGATTGATCATCACTGGAAACACACTGGCTTCCTTTTGGGATTATATTTTGATAGAATTTCACCTGCACCAAATAGACTTGTAAACAAGAAACCGAAACATGAATAATTTGAATGAATAAAAAGAATCTATGGTTGATCACCTCTTAATTAAGGATGGAACTAGATCGAAATTACTAATGAAAATATACTTTCTTAAGGTGAGGGGTGTACTCAGTTACTCACCCCTTCCAATTTTCATCTTTCTAGACACCTTAACGCCAATCAGCTTTTTTTCTTCACAACACATATAATACTATCTGCTGCTTTCCTAATCAAAAGATAGGTGAGCACCCCTTCTCTCAAAGTCACAGGGTATCCTTTATCAATATGATGGTCTTGCATGAAACACAAAAACGCCGTGTTACTTTTCAGGTTTTTTTTGGAATTCATAAGTACGTTTTATCTCTTTTCCTGTACGACCCGCTTTTTACACTATCCTCAATTTATGGAATAATAAATTGTTATACTAGAATCAGACAATGAACTACGTTTACTTTTGTTTTCAGTCGATAGTCAGAATTAGAATAATTGGTTTGAACCTGTATCAATTTTGGGATTTCTAAGAAACGGAAGTATGTAACAGGGAGTTGGAGTTCAAAATCCATCTGAATTAAAAAGACATTTTGGTTGATAAATGGTTGACATTTCACATTTGGTGTTGCTAATGCTACAAACATGCACGCAAACAGAATCTTTGTCTATTCTGACCAATTCTAATGATTTTAAGATATTAAAACATAAATACAATTTATATATTAGGAAAGTAAGGAGACTATGGCGCTGTTTGATTCCTCGACTCTGATTGGGCTTAATTTAATCCTCCTATTCGGTAAGGGGATTTCATGAGCAGAGCTAGCGTTTGACAAAAATAAAAGATAATACCAGTGGCGTAACCATGATTGGCGTAACCATGACTTTATTCTTGGGTGTGCCAAATTAGTTGTTACTAGAAATCAATATGCAAGAGTATCTAATCGTCTCATAGAAAGAGTATCTAGCTTTTGGATGGTATTGAGGTACATCTTTAAACTTTAACAATAAAAAGTAATTACTATGTATATATGTTATAATAAAACGTATAGTATAAAATGATGATCAGAAAAGTAATTGTTGTTTATCTATATTTAGAAATCATGAAAAATAATAATTTATGACAAACAATAATACTATTTCTGTATTTTTATTACAAATTTATATCTATATGTATTAAATTTTATTTATGAAAATTTTAAAAAATGAACTATGTATTAGAAATATATATATGAATGAGAGTGGTGCTGCTACGCCGCTGTATAATACGCTGAAAATCTCTTACCGCCTCTTCTTCAATTAGGTGAAAAAATGCCTCTGATATCCTCTCATCAATGCAATTTGCTTCTCCCCTGCTGGTGACGACGAAGATTTCACCCCTTTCGTCCTCGTTCCTTCTACTTTATTGTCTGCAAGCTATTGATGAATTTCTATGCTATCAATCAATTTCCACGATACTGAGGTATCCCAAATTAATTTCTCTTCATCATGATTTTCTAGTATTTGTGTAGGTTCTCTACATATTCCTCCTCTCTCCACTGCTTTGTGTGCTATTGCTCCTCTGCCGATTTTCAGGTTAGAATTTGAGTCGATTTCTTGTTGTTGGTGTGCAATTGTGTGGATTTGTATATAAATAACTCGATTTTATTAATCTTATGCCGAAATTCATATTGACTTATGTTGATCTGTTGACCAATTTCAATGGAAAACATGGCCACTTGAATGTTCTATACAAATCTTTAGACAAAATGACTATAATAGATGTCATCTCTTATAACTTCATATCAATCGTCAGGTAACTTGCCACCTATAAGGCTGATGATACCCCATGTCCAGCGTAGAGGTGTCAACATTAGGTTCGAAAAGCTCTAGATATACCTGTTAGCAATAAACTAAATTAAACTTGGATAATTATTATGTTTAAGTTTATGATTAATTCATGTAACCACCAAAAGATGAAGAGTTTGGTGATTAATGTCTAGTAACCACCATGAGTTATAAAAGGTGAAAATTTTAGTGATTAATGGAGTAGTTATGTAGCTAGTTATGAATCTCATAACTTAGTCTTTATATTGACATTACTTTTGAGTTGTAAGTTGGGGTGAAAAAAAAAAAAGAAAATATTCAAGAATAAAATAAAATTGTGTTCTTGTGGTGTCAAATTTATCTCCTATATTTTTTTCTCTAAAAATTGGTATCAGAGCCAATTAATCTAGGGTCCAAAATTTGTTCAAATAAACAACTTTATTCCTCTTTCCTTTGTTCCTCAATTAACTAAAGATAACTATGCCAAATGGAGTATCCAAATGAAGGCTCTTCTTGGATCTCAAGAAGAATGGGAGATAGTTGAAAAAGGCTATATGGAAGAAGAAAATGAAGAAGAATTAAACCAAGATCAAAAGAAAAATCTAAGAAGATGGAGGAAAAAAAACCAACAAGCTTTGTTTTGGATATACTAAGGAGTACAATCCTATGAAGCTGCGTAGGAGAAAATATGTGGTGCTACTTCGGCAAAGGAAGCATGGGAGATTTTGGAAATGACATACAAAGGCGCTGAAAAGGTAAAAAAGGTACGATTGCAAACTCTTCGAGCGGAATTTGAAGGCTTGCATAAAACAGAAGCAGAACTAGTTTCTGATTACTGTTCACGTGTATTATCGGTAGTTAACCAATTAAAAAGAAATGGTGAAACCATGGATGATATTCGTGTCATTGAAAAAATTCTTCGCTCCTTGGATTCTAGATTTGATTATATTGTTGTAGCCATTGAAGAATCTAAGGATTTAGAAACTATGACAATTGATCAACTAACTGGCTCGTTGCAAGCTCATGAAGAAAGATTTAGTAAGAAAAAGAAAGAAATAGTTTTGGAACAAGCCCTCAAGTTAAAGTTGTCGTTAAATGAGAAGCAAGAAGATTTCAAAAGCCAAATAGGTAAAGACCATGATCGTGGAAGAGGAGGAAACTCTAGAGGAAGATTTGCAAATTCTCGTGGAAGAGGAAACTATGGAAGAAATGAAAATGGGTGGAATGAAGCAAATCAAAGTCAAAGTTTTCAAAGTTGGCAAAGAGGACATGGACGTGGCTATCAAAGAGGAAGAGGACGCGGTTATTTTGAATGTGATAACTGTCACAAACCCGGTCATTTAGCAAGAGATTGTTGGTTTAGAGATGGAGAAAAACACAATGCAAATTGGACTAGCGGAAGTAAAAACACAGAGTCTCATAATCAAGACACTTTGTTGCTAGTATCTCAAGGAGGAAATAATAAAAAAGTCTGGTACATAGACAGCGGCGCTAGTAAGCATATGACAGGTAACAAAGATTTATTTTCCAAGTTGTTTGAAAATGATTATGGTGAAGTTAAAATTGAAGATGGAAAATCATATAAAGTTAGTGGTGTTGGTGAATTAGAATTTAAAACAAGACAAGGAAGTATTGAGAAAATGTCAGAAATTTATTTTGTTCCTGGCCTAAAAAGTAATTTGCTTAGTGTTGATCATCTTTTGAAGAAAGGTTATGACATTCATTTTCATGACATGACTTGTTTTTTGTCAAAGAAAAATCAAGTCATTGCTAGAGTTACGGTGGCGTCAAATAATCTTTTCTCGTTGGCTCTTCAAAATCAAAATATGTCATGTTTTGTTGGTGTTGACAAAGGAGTTTCCAAGTTATGGCATGATAGGTATGGTCATTTGAACTATGGAGATTTGGAATTACTATCAAGGAAAATGATGGTGAGAGAATTGTAAAACTGATCGTATGAATGAAGTTTGTGAAGCTTGTCAATTTGGAAAGCAACATAGAACCTCATTTCCCTCTCAATCATCATGGCAGGCAAAAATACCATTGCAACTTATTCACTCAGATTTATGTGGGCCGATAACCGTTTCATCTTTGGGAGGTAATCGTTATTTTATCTCTTTTATTGATGATTTCTCACGAAAAGTTTGGGTGTATTGTGTTAAAGAAAAATATGAAGTTTTTCAAAGATTTATGGATTTCAAGGCTGCAGTTGAGAATTTTACGGGGTTCAAAATCAACACTTTGCGGACACATCGTGGGGTGAATATTTTTCAAATGAATTTGAGAAATATTGTCGAGACAATGACATTCAACATGAAATGACGGTCCGTTATACGCCCCAACAAAATGGTGTATGTGAAAGGAAGAATAGAACAATAATGGAGATTGCAAGATGTTTATTAAAAAAGGAAGAGGTTACCAAGAAGTTTTTGGGCTGAAGCTGTTTCTTGTGCAGTTTATCTTATTAACAGGTCACCAACAAGGAGTTTGGGAAATTGCACACCACATGAAGCATGGTATGGTACAAAACCAAGTGTTCATCATCTAAAAGTATTTGAAAGTGTTGTTTATTCTCATGTTCGAGATTCAATGAGAAGTAAGTTGGATGACAAGTCAGAAAAGTGCATCTTTATTGGCTATAGTGAAAGAAGCAAAGCATACAAGCTATATAATCCAACGACAAAGAAAACTGTGATAAGTCGAGATGTTCGATTTGATGAAAGTTCATTCTTTGAAGAGATCGAAGTTGAAAAGAAAAATTTACCAATTTTTCCTTTTCAAGTTGAAGAAGAAGAGATTGGAAATGCTGAAACTAATGTTCAAGAAAAGAGTCCTCCCGGTTCTCAAAATTCTTCAGCAAGTTCTTCTCCAAGAAGCCCGATAAGAAAGACAAGAACTCTCCAAGAGTTATATGATGTAACAGAAGAGATGGTGCAAAATGATTCTGTATTTTTTGCTTTCTTTGTAGGGGAAGATCCAATTTACTTTAATGATGCTTGTCAAGAAGAAAAATGGAGGAAAGCCATGCAAGAAGAAATTAGCTCCATTGAAAAAAATGACACATGGGAGCTTACCGATTTGCACCACACAAAAATTCTATTGGAGTAAAGTGGGTGTACAAGACAAAGATGAATCCAGATGGGTCTATCAACAAGCACAGGGCAATGTTGGTTGCAAAAGGTTTCAAGCAAAAAGAAGGCGAAGATTTTAGTGAAGTATATTCTCCCGTTTCAAGACTCGAAACTATTCGGTTGCTCATTTCTCTTGCTGCTCAAAATGGTTGGAAAATAATTCAAATGGATGTAAAATCCGCATTTTTGAATGGTGTTCTCAAAGAAGAAGTTTATGTTGATCAACCACTTGGGTTTGTCAAAAAAGGTGAAGAGAATAAAGTGTACAAGTTGAAGAAAGCGTTGTACGGATTGAGACAATCACCATGAGCTTGGTATAGTCGTATCAATTCTTACTTCGAGAATTATGGATTTGAAAAATGTCCATATGAGCAAACCATTTACACTAAAGGAGATTCACATGAAAATTTTTTTATTGTTAGTCTTTATATTGATAAACTTGTCAACAAAGGAGATGTTCAAGTTGAGTATTGCAAGACAAAAGATCAAATGACGGATATTTTTACGAAGTCGCTTGGTGGGAATTTTTTCAAGAAAAATGTTGAAAGATTGGGAGTAAAAATCAAGTTTAATTTAAGGGAGGCATTGTTAGCAATAAACTAAATTAAACTTGGATAATTATTATGTTTAAGTTTATGATTAATTCATGTAACCACCAAAAGATGAAGAGTTTAGTGGTTAATGTCTAGTAACCACCATGAGTTATAAAAGGTGAAAAGTTTAGTGATTAATTGAGTAGTTATGTAGCTAGTTATGAATCTCATAACTTAGTCTTTATATTGACCTTACTTTTGAGTTGTAAGTTGGGGTGACAAAAAAGAAAAAAGTATTCAAGAATAATTTTTTTCTCTACAATACCCACAATTATAAACTGTACAGCAGCAACCCAACTTGGCTCCATGAATCTACTATTTCCAAATCAAGATTTTCCAATTTTCATAACAATAACAACATGAGAAAGGAAAGAACTTAAGGTTTTTTTGATGAGCTAGGTAGGTGTGACAGACCATGATCAATGATATCATCAGAAACTACACTACTTTCAGCAATTAGACCACCACCCTTTGGTGAAGCTTCAATGCTAGCGTTTTGTTCTCTTTTCATGCATCAATTTCAATGGCTTTCATCGATTCAATTCCCATCGTTCCAAGCTGATAGAAATAACATCGGTGGCATATACAAATATAGATATATATATGAGACATTTGTCAAGTTTGGTGCTGCTAGAAAATTAAAGAGGCGTAACCGACCGATAAGATCCGGGTAATATAGAACCAATTAACCATCCTATTTGTAGATGGAATGAGAGTTAGGAAGCAAGTAGCATGCACGGTTCAAGTGGGTGCCATGTATCTGGTTTTGGGTGTAGCCTGCGGTTTTTAAGGGCGATTTGATTGTGTTAACATGATGATAGGTCTAACAATTGCAAATAGATATGGGTATTTAAGCTGCAAACATCAAAATACATCTCTTTTTCCAGTAAGCAACCATATCTCACATTCTTGTTGTAGAGCTTGATAGGTTCCTACTTTTTGCATAAAAATAGGCTCCAATTAATTTGCAAATTGAGTATGCATGTTTTGTTTTTTGGAGTTGACCAACCTTGTGTAGTTGTGTTTTTTTTCCTGCTTTGGATTGATTAAATGGATTGGAGGCTACTGGCACTAGTACAAAATAACCCTTTTACCCCGGTTTTTTAACCGGGGTAGAAGGGGGGGAGGTAGTTGACGTAGCACATAGACCCCGGTTTTTTAACCGGGGTAGAAGGGTATTTAACCCCGGTTTCTTACTAATCAACCGGGTTTGAAAGTCTCTAACCCCTCATTATAATTACTAGAACCCCCCTTTTCAGCCCAGGTTTATTAATAATAAACCGGGGTTAAAAACGATTTTTTTTTAAATATTACAGTCTGTTACGATTCCTGTTAATAGTTCTAATCAAAATGCTGTCTAACAGCTTCATAACTAACATAAATCAACCATCATAGTTTAACAAAATGCAAGTATCACAAACCCAACTAAGAAAACTATATATCATTTGTATCAAAATTCATGCTAAAATGCAAGTCTTTTACCTATTCTAAATGAATATTATATAAAGTAAATTGATATGCATATTGAAAATAAAAACTACATGGATAACTTCAATAGAATAGATCCAACAATCAATGTACTCTGCGTAAAAACTTACCAAATTTGAATCTTTGGGTTCCAAACATTCATACATTGCGTTCGCCATAAAATTGTCCAACATAGGCAATTGCATGCTAAAAGAACTTCAAAATAACAACAAAAAACCAAATAGAAATTACATGTCTGGATCCGAGTGGGTATTATATAAAAAAAAATTTCAAGATAGTCTTGTACCCGTACAAAGTGACGGTGACAATGACAGCTTTGGGAAAGACAGCTACAAATTAAGGATCAAGCTGCAGCCTGTCCTGCAAATTAGACAGACCAAAACCAACAAGAAAATTTACAAGGAAACACCATGTCCAACCTTTTAAAATCGTTGAACAGCAAAAGCACTCGCTAAACCAAATAACATTAACTATAATAAAAGCCATCAATTAATCACAACTGATCCCATTCACACCCAAGTAGTAACAGCACCAGTAGCAATCTAGATCATTCAATTCAAAGTACAAACTACTTATAGTCACCAACAGAGTAAGCACAACAACAACACATTAGCACCACATAACATGCACAGATCTAGAAAATCAAATAAAGCAGCAAGCAACACTTAATGTTACTACTCACTTGGTAGATGATACAATATATTAATTTCTGTTAAAATGCATACTTTGTGCCAAGGAACGCCAATAAATTAGCCCAAGAAAACCATGAAGGCATTATAATATGTTAAACTATCAAAGTATAATTACTTGTAGCTAGATCACAACTAAGACCTGGCCAACACCTAGCTAGGATGAGCATTAACATTGAATTATGCATCATTCCTATTAAGTTAAGTGCTTAACATTGGACTAGTTGGTCTATAATTGTTGCCACGCTTCATTCGAAAAGTAGTTTCGGGGAAAACATGGAACCGATCACTATACCGGGGGGCGAGACATGACCGCGACTTAAGATTCAAGTACCGTTGAAAAGACTAAAGGAACGGGGGAATGACTACCTGTAATAAAGCAGGTTAATACGAGCCGACCAGAAGAAGCAAGGCTTTTAATGACTTGATCTAAAATTCACCATGTCCTCTTTTTACTAAATCAGAATTGAGAAATAAACAATAATAACATCATATATTTATCCAATGACTAAATTTCAGAACATTTATGGACTGTGATTCAATAACTTAAACATGCTTTAATAATGACAAACAGGGAATTATATGAATGGATATCTATACGATCAACTATTTGTAAGGAGGGAAATACGGAAGTAAGTAATTTTAGCTTGAAAATGTACAGTTTTTAGGAAATATACCAAATAAACACTTGACTACAGATTTTTGTAAGACAAAATCATCCGAGTATAATGAGCCCTTAGTTTACCTCGTGTAGCTCTCTTACATCTTTATCCCCTACACCTGACAAAGTTGAGTTTGGATTTATTAGCAATCTTTGTAGTCATTTTCAATACATTTTACATTCACAGTCATTTCTTTTTTCTGGCAAATGTAAACATTAAACTGATAACTTTTATCTTTAAATGAACTTCCATGAAATCCTAAAAACGAAACTAGAAGTAGAAGTAGAAAAATTAAATATTATACAACAGAGCATATGCAAGTAGAAAATCAAACATCAACAAAACGTACTTGTTTATTATCGTGGTCAGATTTAGAATCAGAGCAAACAATGTCAAACCTCGTTATAATTAGAGAAAGAACGAAATTGCAGCACAATCAAGAGAGAAAGAGTAAACAAACAAGAAAATAGAGAGAGTCAGAGATATAGAGATAAAGAGACGCAGATTGACATATCAAGAAACAATGAGAAAAGAGATAGCTATGTACCTGATGGAGGTGAGACGCTTCCTAGGGTTAAAAAGGATTAGGGCTCAAACATGGTAAAGAAAGCCAATTAGAACAGATATCAATTAGGGCTTGAACCTGTGAGAGAGATACCAAGTCGTTGGTTGCCTGTAAACCCTAAACCTGCGAGCGGCGAGCGGCAACTGTTCAGAGATGGACGAGCGGTGGGTTGACCATGGTGGAGCTCGGATTGTGTGTATGGTTTTTGGATGTTGTTTGGTAAGTGCATGAGATGAACGAGAGGGAGAGAGTGAGCATGGGGAAGTAGAAAACCTCCAAAATTTCAATGCTCAAGAGGGGAATTGGGGAGCGGGAGACCAAAAATTGGAGAGGGAAGTGAGGGCGGGAGCAGGATAAAAGGGATACCGAAAGTGATTTCTGAACCTCGGTTGTTTATATGCAAACCGGGTAAGTAGTCTTTTATCCAATCCGTGTTCTGAGCGTTTTGCACAGTATATAAATGAAGGGTTTAAACCCCGGTCCTTTAGCAAGAAACCGGAGTCTTTTTTCAGAAAAATACACGGGGACGTTTCAACCACGGTTTTTAAGGGTTTTTTGGATTAACCTGGGTTAATTAGGGGGGGTTGAAGGGTTATTTTGTAGTAGTGTGGTTAATCAATTTACAGGTAAATATAGTCCATTTAGTGGTGCAGGTGTTGTCACTTGCAAGGGTTTTGGTAAAATAAAAAACTTAGAAACTGTATAAAATTTTGGTTTTGATGACCAGATTTCGAAAAATAACTTTCAAACCACCGTGGTTTGGTTTGGCTGAAAGTAAATTAAATACAGTTATAAATTTCTGTGTTCCTCTTAGAGGTAAAAATAATTTGATTTAAATATTATAACTATTTATTTATATTTAAGGTAAATATCCATTTACTATAACTACTTTATTTTAGGGAGAATTTCATATATATCTATGTAAATTTTTCCCTTTATTTTAGTTATAGAATGACCCCCTTTACACTTGAAGTTCGAAGAGACATTGTTCTTTCATGTTTTGATGTGCATAATTTTATATGAAATGAAGGATTAAATGATGAGTTTTTTTAGTATGATCAAGTGAATGATGAAAATGCATATGTACAAGGAGATGATGAATATAAAGTAGCACAAGAAGCTCAAGCACATGGAAGTACTGTGTTGATCAGCAATATATGAATAAATTACGTGAACAAATTTTGAACAGACCAATGTAAAATAAAAGTTGATATTAGTCAGTTGTAACAACTAATAGTTGATACTATCAATTGATTGTTGGTTTTTTGTTTGTTTGAAGAATTACTGCATATTTGATAATTGTAATTTTTAATTGATTTTATGAGTTATTTGTTTGATTCCAAATATGTGTGCTAGTTGAAATTATGGTAAATGAAATAGAAAAGTAGGATATATTTATAAATCATAAAACTTTTATTAATTCACAAATAAAATAAGAAAACATATATGATTGGACATTTATAAATTTAGAAATAAAATAATCTAATTGAACCTTTATCAACCATCAAGTCATCTCTTATTGATAAGAAGTGACAATAATACGTAAGACAATTACATCTTATTGAATCAAGGATACCCTATATCTTTATGAAGTTTTTAACATTTTCATTTTGCAGAATCTTCAAATATGTCAAGGATGGGTGGGTGGGTCAGAATAGACCGGGGTTTTTAAGCTATTAAAGGGGTATGATAATATGAAAAATGGTCGGGATATAATATTTGAAATGTAAGGAGGAATATTTCAAATAACAAAACAGTGTGAGATTTATGAAATCACAGATTTTTTTCCGTTGAAACAAATATGAAAAGTTAAATATAAATCCCACAAAACCCGTCAACTAAATGACCCCAAAATGCAAATTAAAATTCCCATTTAATATATGCGTCATTGTGTCGTAGTAAACTAGTATTTGATATTTTAAGAAAAAACTTCATAATATCATATATACTCAACTTAAAATTTTAATATCATATATATCCATCCTAAACATAATAATATCATATATATACCCAATTTTAATTATTAATATCACATATATATCCTTCTTAAACATCATTAATATCATATATACCCAAATTCATTAATTTAATTATTTTTATAACATTTAAAACTCATGATAAATATTGCTTATTAAATAATGACCAACATATCCTTACTTATTTTTTTTTCAACTACATTTCAAAATATCATATTTAGCCAACTTAAATTAAAGTGTTATATCCCTCTTAATAATTTTATATAATTTATTTTTGTAAAATTTATTATATATAAATTATTCATAGTAAAACAAATTAACATTAACAATATAATTTTTAAGAAACTTTGGTTTTTCCTACAGTTTATTTTTGACAAATAAGTTAATTGTATATAGAAAACTGCAGATAAAAATAATATGTAATCAGTTATTGTATATAGATTACTGCAGAAAAAAATAAATAAGAAAATATAATAAGATGATATAATTTGATTACAAACGAGCAAAAACATTATATAATTTTTAATTTTTAATGTTAATGTGTTTTTAATGTTAATTTTTAGTTTTTTACTATGAAGATTTTATTTAGTAAAGTTTACAAAAATAAATTAAATAAATTATTAGAAGGGATATGATATTTTAATTTAAGTTGGATAAATATGATATTTTGAAATTTAGTTGAAAGAAGAAATGAGTAAGGGTATAATAGTCATTAATTAATAAGCAATATTAATTATGAGTTTTAAATGTTATAAAAATAATTAAATTAATGAAGTTGGGTATATATGATATTAATGATGTTTAAAAGAGATATATGTGATATTAATAATTAAAATTGAGTATATATATGATATTTTGATGTTTAGGAGGGATATATATGATATTAAATTTTAAGTTGGATATATATGATATTATGAAATTTTAGAGAGGTATATATGAAATTCTCCGTTAAGAATAATATGATACTTATATTTTGAATTACAAATATGATGATCGGATTTTAAAATTTTGAGCATCTTTTATTAGCAGACCACAAGTTCAAGATTTTCTAGCTAATGGTTTAGATTACATGAAGAATCATTGTAAACCTTAAATATTACAAAAATTGTCTCTGTGGTTTGTTTAAAATTATGGAAACGGTGCCTCAACTTCCAAAATTGAATTGGTGGTTCCTCAAACCACTTTTTACGTGCAGAAACGGTCCTTCTATTTCTAAAATGACAATTTTATCATTCTCTTAATTACAACTTTGGTAATTTCACTTTTGGTCATTTTTCTTAATTTTGTATATTTTGGTTTAAATTTGAAATATTAAATTAATAAATTATGATTTGATTCATTATTAAATATATTATTATTATTGTTAATTATAACTATTTATTTTGTAAAACAAATATTTATTTATTTATTATATATTATTTTTTATTTATATACATAATTAGTTATGCCTCTTTTATGTATTCAATTTAATTATTATAGAATTTATTTATTTTATATTTTATGGGTTAAGCAATTCGAATTTTTATTATTTATACTTTCCATCAAACTATTTCATTAGGCTAATAAATTTTGATTTAAATTTATAAATTCATTGCGTTAATAAATATTTTATTACGCTAACACGTTTTGATATAAATTTATTATTTTATTTGTTTGAATTTAAGTATTTTGTTATGCAAGTACGTTTTGATTTCAATTTAGTATTTCATTTGTTTTGATTTACAATTTTTCTATATTAATATTAAAGTGAAAATGAACAAAATATTTAAGTGAAAACGAATAAAACATATCATTTTACAAACTGTAATTCAAAAGGATTAAAATAATATATTGAAATCAAAACGTATTGGCATAACAAAATATTAAAATTAAAACAAACAAAATATATTATTTTAAATAAAATAAACAAAAAGATAAATATATTTCATTATTTATAATATATATAAAGATAAATGTGTATAAAATATAAATACGATATATTATTTCATACATATTTAAAAATTAATAAATAGATAAGATTTAAATCTACATTATATCTTATATATACTTATCTATATCTCTAATTAAAAAAATATATTATTTGTTTATTTATAAGATCATTAATATATTAAAAATAAACACAAATCATATAAAAAAATATTAAATATTTATAAAGTAAACATAATACAATATCAATAAAATTATATTTCATAACATTTTATTTATTATAAAATATATATAAACATTATGTTTTATGTAAAATTAAAATTTCAAATTATACCGATTAATATATATAAATTTAAGAAACAAAAACATAAAAAATGTTAAAATAAAACTAAAAGATAAATATAATTCATTATTTATGATATTAATAAAGATTAATAAATATAATATATTATTTCTTATGTATTCATATATTAATAAATAGATAAGATTTAAATTCATATCAAAATTATATCTTATATATACTTATCTAATTAAAAAATATAAAATATATGCAAACGTTTTGCTTTACGTAACATTAAAATTTCAAATTATATCGATTAAATGTATATAAATTTAGAAATAAAAAGTTTAAAAAATGTTAAAAAAATAACTGCTATTCATGACTATTTAAAAAAATAGATAAATAATATATATGACAAATAACTGTACTTTAGTTTTATTTCTTTATAAGAATTAACATTAAATTGTTTAATTTTAACTTTATATATATTTTATTTAACTAATTATTATTAAAAATTATTTACGTAATACGTGGGTTCATAAACTAGTTCTTTAATAAATAAATTGAATACATAAAAAACGTGTAAATTAATAAAATTAAGTATAAAAATAAATGTTAATAAATAAATATGAATTTATTTTTAAAAATAAATAGGTATAAATAATAATAATAATAATAATAATAATAATAATAATAATAATAATAATAATAATATATTTTAGATGATAATTTGTTAAATTAATATTTCAAATTTAAAATAAAAAATCAAAATTTAAGAAAAGAAACAAAAGTGAAATTAAATTTAATAGTTGAGAGACTAAAATTTGTATTTAAGAAAAGGAACAAAAGTGAAATTAAATTTAATAGTTGAGAGACTAGAATTTGTATTTAAGAAAAGGGTAAAATCGTCATTTTTAAAAAGATTCCGAAACATATGGATCGTTTCTGCAGGTAAAAAGTGATTTGAAAGTGATTTGAGAGACCACCAATGAAACTTTAAAATTTGAAGGATAATTTTTGTAATTTTACACAAACCACAGAGACCATTTCTTTAATTTCTCTAAATATTATTTTTCATTGTTTGACATTCATCTCCATCCATCGTTGCTATGTCATCGACTGCTTCAATCATTCAACCGACTATTGCTACAATCGACTGTTGCTATATGACTTTAATACTTCAATCGAGTTGCTACATGGTGAGGACGATATAGCAATCGATTGGAGCAGTCGACGATGTAGCAACCGTTAATGGAGATGTCAAGCAATGAGGAATAAGGTCGACGTAGGGAGGACGTAAAGGAAGGAGCCAAGTTTTTGGTTGGTGTTTAAAAGGTAGTTTAGGCATTCAATAATAAATCAATTAAGAAATTGAAATTTTATATTTTTCAAATGATAAAATAAATTTAAAATAACTATATATATATATAGGGGTGGGTTCAATGGAGAACCTTATGCATCGAAAAATCTTGGAGAACCACAATGCATAGTTAGAAAAACTGAAATGCATCACGTAATAATCAATGTATCACGTGGAAATTTGATACATCAAGTGGAAATAATGTAAAAATCGATGCATCACTCGAGAATTTGATGCATCACGTGGAAATAATGATGCATTACGGGGGAATTGTGATGCATTTGTGGTGGTGCATGAAGGTTCTTCAAGGTCTTCGATGCATGGAGGTTTTTGAACCCACCTCTATATATATATATATATATATATATATATATATATATATATATATATATATATATATATATATATGTATATATATATATATGTATATATATATATGTATATATATATATATGTATATATATATATATATGTATATATATATATATGTATATGTATGTGTGTGTGATTGTGTGTGGGAGAGAGAGAGATTTAAAGGTTTAAACAATATATACGTAATAAAAAAGTTTGCTAGGATACGTAACATTTAGGGTGCGTTTAGTTCCCAAAAATTTTTAAAATTTTCATCTCACTTTTCAACAAAAATGAAAACTTGTTTACTTAAAAACAATTTCATAAATTTTCATTTCACTTTTTAAAATACCACTTTTCATATTGTCTCTCTTACTTTTCTACTACCTACATTATTTATTTATAATACACTCTTTCTCTCTCTCTCTCTCTTACTTTTCCATCACATATCCTATTTTTTTTTATTTTATAATCATCCATCTTATTTTTTTTAAAATTAAAACTTCTTCATCTAAACAAGTTTTCACTTTTCATTGAAACCCTTGTTTTTTTTTCTAAAAACTATAACTTGAAAACTGAAATTGAAAAATGACTAGTTTTCGTTAACTAAACGCAACCTTAAAGTTTTGAAATTCTTGATAGATCAGAAGTTGAATGATATCATGACTTTTAGTGATACAAAGTCTCTTTCAATGCTCCATCCACATTCCACAATAAATATATATAATTATATACGAATCGATGTGAAGTGGTTAATTAGTGAAGTAATGTACGTTGTTTGTAGAAGAAGAAAACCATGGCATAAACCGAACCAAATTACTCGAGACCAATGCCAAAAACGAAACTGCAAAACCGAGTAACTTGAACCTTACTCGGTTTGGTTTCAACTTTAAATTAATAATGTTGTCAAACCCGTAAACTGTGAACCATCCATAAACATCCTTAAAATAGCCCACTACATCTTGAAACATTTTTAGTTATCTAAGTTATCCAAAGTTACACGTGTACACATCCCTCACCACATCCCATACATAATTAGAAGATGAGATATATATACACAGGCCTATATACTTCTGATAACTAAATCACTACATATATACACATGCATTGAGTCTATATACTTCTGATCTTGAGATAGACACAGATAGAAGATGAGATCCACAGGCCTGGAATTGTTCATGGAGATATTGAAGCATATGATTTACAGAAACGATAATCCATTCATCAACAACCATCCATCGATCTTATCTGAAAGGCCTCAACTACAACTGCTTTATGAAGAACTTGACTCTATGATTCAAACCCTTTTAATCATGGATGAACATCATGAGGTTCAACAAGTAACAGACCTGAAGAAAAGATTCAAAGACGCAGCACAAGAGGCACACGATATTGTTGATCTCTTTGTATACACCATCAACCGTGGAAATCGAATATCTTTGAATCTTGAAGATGTTATTCGATTGATTAAGTCTATCAAAGACGAATTCTTGAACATGAAGAATGAGAACATGAAGATGGATTCATTTACAAGAACCGAATGCCATCAAGCACAATCTGTTGCTGCTGCTGGAACTTCCTGCTCCAGAAATCCCTTGCGAAAGACGAAAGTTTCTGGAGATGTTGTTGTGGGGTTTGATCGTCCTGCTGCGCTGGTACGGGACAAACTTGTTGAAGATCAAAAGAAGCTAGACGTGGTCTCTATTGTTGGTATGGGTGGAATAGGTAAGACTACGCTTGCTACCAAAGTATTCAATGATCCTTTCGTTATGTATCATTTCCATGTACGTGGATGGGTCACTGTTTCTCAAACGTATGAAAAAAGGGATTTGTTAATTCAAATTGTGGAATCCATTGGCATCAAACTTAAAACTGTAGGAGATAGTTACTCGCGACTGCGTGAAATCTTGCACAAAAGTCTTATGGGCAAGAGATACTTGATTGTGATTGACGATATTTGGAGCACAGAGGCTTGGAATGACATGAAATTGTATTTCCCAAACAATCACACTCAAAGTCGAATTCTACTCATTAGTCGCCACAAAGAAGTTGTTTTGAATGCAAATCCACATTGTTTCATCCATCATTTAGAATTTTTAACCCAAGACGAAAGCTGGGAGTTGCTGTGTAAGAAGGTGTTCCATGGCGGCAATGATTGCCCAGACGTGTTGATCGAACCTGGAATGAAAATAGCAAAGAATTGCCATGGATTACCACTGGCTGTGGTTGTAATAGCTGGAGTTCTAGCAAAGGAAGCGGTAAACAAAGAATCATGGGAAAAAATTGGTCGAAGTGTGAACTCATACATCAGTGACCGAGTACATAGAAACGTTGGCACTAAGCTTCGATCATCTACCAGGTCACTTGAGGGACTGTTATCTTTATTTAGCAGGGTTTCCAGAAGACCATAAGTTTCAAGTACAAAGTATGATTTGGTTATGGGAAGCTGAGGGATTTATTCAAAAAGATGGACACCGGAGCGTGGAGGACATAGCATTGGATTATCTGATGGAATTAGTAGACAGAAATCTTGTAGTTGTTGCGGTCAGAAAGTTTAACGATGACATAAAAACTTTTTATGTCCACGATCTTTTGAGGGAGCTTTGTTCGGAAATAGCAAAAAAGGAAAGCTTTTTCCTGAAAACACAACATCCAATGCATGCTGTGGCCTCATGTAAGCAACGTTGCATATTCATAGAGCACAACATTAGCATCACCGACGACCAATTGATTAGATCACTATTATGTGTTTATCCCTACACCGACACAAGAACCCTCATTCGTAAGTGGTCTCATTTTTGGATGCTTTTAATGGTGTTGGATCTACGAAATTGGGAACTCGATTATTTTCCAGAGGAAATATCACAGTTAGTTCACTTAAGGTACCTTGCCTTTTTCCATAATGGATATTTCCCATCGTCGATATGCAATCTTTGGAACCTTCAAACCCTTGTTGCTAGAGGAGGTCTCGGCATTTTGAATTTTCTGAAGCTGCCAAATACCATCTCAAACTTAGTCAATTTAAGCACTTGCAGTGTGACAGGGATATTGTGTTTCCTCCGATTCAGAAACCAATGAATTTGCAAACCATTTCTAGAGTGCAGCTGCAATACGGGGCTGAAAATTTGGTGAAATGCTTTCCCTTTATTAAGAAGCTTCCATTTTTATTTCATCCAGATATGGAACATGACTTCGGTTCACTCACTTTTCTTGAAAAACTGAAGTTAAAGGAATCATTCAATCGAATATACTGTAGCAGTAGACTGAAATATTAAAAGATGCGCATTGGGTTTCCTGCTTCGCTTAAAGCCCTTACGTTAAAACATTGTTATCTTCCTTGGAGTGACATGTCTATAATTCAGTCGTTTCCTAATCTGGAGGTTCTCAAATTACTATGCAATGCCTATGTGGGATCCAAGTGGGACGCTGGCGAGGAGCAGTTTCAACAACTAAAATTCTTGAAATTTGTCCTACTTGGTAATCAGAGAGTGGGAAGCATCTGATATCAACTTCCCACGTCTTAAAAAGTTAGTGGTGGAGGGTTGCGATTATCTTAAGATACCATCAGAAATTGGCTACATCCCAACACTTGAGCTTATCCTTATAGACAAATATGGTGAATTAATATCTGAATTTGTCGATTCCCTTTTCAGTATTGATGAAGATCATATGCTCAAGGAAACCTTGACCAGAGGATTTCTTTCAGAGATAAAAAATAGCCGGGTAAAGAGGTTTTTTTGATTATGTTATATAAATCCTCAAATTGAGTTGCAAAGGCGATTGACATTCGTTTTCTAGGTTCTTTTCTTAAAGAATACGCAAAATCTCATTGGATTGGGTTTTGGTTAAAAATGAGGTTTATGTGCACATGAGCACATCTCTTAAACTATGAAGCATTTTGATATATGAGTTGCTAAACATCATTCTACAAGTATAGTAAACGTGTTTTAAGGTTTGAATTCTAAAATGAATAAAAACTAATGTTGACAATTTAACATTGATGAAACCAGATTATGAAACAGTATAAAATATGAATACAAACAAGGTTTTAATAGAAAATACTGAATAACACTAGAAACGCTAATAATGGGCCTAAACTAGAATGGACCTTAAATGTTAATTAGCCTAACATTCCTCCTCAAACCCACAATGCTACTGGTAGATGCAATGAGAATTTGCCAACTAAAAAATGATAGCGCAAAGCAGAATGTGCCTTTGTAATCTGTAAGACACACGGAACAAAAGGTAATGAAATGGTGCCAAGCTGAAGGTGATGATGTGTAACATGACAATCAATGTCTCTCTCTCTCTCTCTCTCTCTCTCTCTCTACATATATATATATATATATATATATATATATATATATATATATATATATCTTTGATACGTTCTTGAAAGATCGAGTTGTGGGCAATCTGAATAGCACTCTTATTATCACAATGTAATGGAATATAATGACTCAAATTGACTCCAACTAGAGGCCCTAGCTGATGCATAACAGAGTAGTTATGCTCGAGGTGAGTTACGAGTAAGCCCTTTTACGAGATATACACTGTTGTAATCAAAGTTATAAAATATCATTGGCTGCTCCCAATCGATTATGCAATTATGAGTTGCTTTCGACTGATATAGAGTTTTTATTATACTAACTCTTTTGCATGGAATATGTAAATTTGTTTAGTTGCTTAACTCGTATACTAATCGGTTCATCAGACTATCGTTGTTTTATGCGCATTATGCACATCTCAGATAGTTCAACTAAGCATAAGGATACCGGAGGCACTAGCACGGATCCTTTGAGTCATGGCATACTTGTCATTGTGTCGAATGAATATATTAACCCATGGTTGACTAGAACTATTAGCAGGGGTTGGACCCTAACAGGTTGACTATTTGTTGGCAGTACCTGAATGGTTTCTTTTGGGAGCATTAGCACAATGATATGCGTGCATGTGTGTATGGTTAATCTTGTTTATGTGGACGTAATATGACACGTGATATTTAGTTGTGAAAACAAGGTGTTACACGGGGGGACTTGGCTACATGCTCTGGTTCTTATACATGCTACTTCCTCTTTAAGGTACGTAAGCATGACTAATTAGTAAGGAAACCGCACGGACACACAACAATAATACTTGATAAATAAAAATAAGAACACAAAGTGTTATATAGTTCGTTCCCAAGAATGATTTATCTCCAAGCAGCACTAGCAAATCTCTTTATTAACCACAGATTGGGGATACAATCACAATTGGATCAATATTAATGAAAGACAGAAACCAAAATAAGGAAATTCTTTAGAGTTGGGCTTTTATAAACCTTTGACAGATAAACTTTAGGTAATAATCGGGTTCCACAACTTAAACATAATTTGTATGAGAGAGGGAAAGAGAAATGTAATTGCAATTTTTTTCAACATTGAAGATGTTGAATAGCAGATATATAGGCCGTGTTTTGTTTTCCTTTCATTCATTTTTCTTGAGTTTACAAATATAGATATGAAAATGAAATATAATTTTCAAATTTGTATGTATGAGAGGATGGAAAATACTTACACAGGTTGTCAACTTCTTTAATCAACAAATTAAGTGCACTTTTGTTTCCATATTGCACAAATACAATATCACATCACCCAGTTTACCGAATAATAAAGATGTCTTACATTGGACTCAATTAATGAAAGTAAATCACTCATCAATAAACTTAATTTTGAGGGGAAAAAAAAAGACAATCAACTTCAACTTATCTTTTTAGTTTACAATAGCACAAATTTTCCTTATTTCACCAGCTTTGCCTGTGAGAACTCCAATTTGTCCCATTTTCACCATTGATTCTTGGAAATCTTTAAAGAATGTATACCCATGAGACTGTGCTTGAAACTTGACGTATGCGCTTGTTTTCTTGTCGTTTAGAAGAGCAGCATCTGACTGAAACAAACCTCTCTTTCTCAAGACATTGTTGTAGTAATTAGCATCGACTGATTTGGAACTCCCCGGATCCATTGCAAGAACTGTTTTTGTGTCACTTGGAAAACATATACTTTTCAACTGAGGTACATACTTTGGGTCTAGGGATGGATCAGTGTCGCCTTTGCCCGTAAAATTGTACAATCGGTTCGCAATGGTAGAGCAGTGAGAAAAACCCACAGTGTGTGCACCTATATGAACAAGAAATTAAATCTTCAAATCTAAAATAGTTTCATCAACTACCTTAAGGCTACGTTTGGTACCATGAAATCAAGATAAGGGAATCACGTGGGGATTATATATAGCTTTTTAATCATGTGGTGGTTCTCATTGCAAAGGATTGATTTAATGTAATTTTTTTTTCTCATGGATCATTTTCTAAATCAATCTTCATTTATATGTCATTATCTTTGTTGGAAAGCCTGTAAACCTAAAAGATTCCATTATCCTGAACCAATTAACCTCCAACACATTCAGTACATATATAAACAGTTCATCTAAGGGACTATCAGTAAATTTGGAATGGAATTTTACTGAAAGAAAATGTCTCATTTTTTAGGGCAGCGCATATATACTTAAAAGTATTGTAATTTCTCTGGATGAAGTAGTTATTTATAAGGAAAATGTCATAAAATAGTAAGAGAAAAATGAACTTTTATACATGGTTGGTCCATTTTGAGTACCAAACCTTTTTTTTTTTTTTTTTGTCTGTTTTGGTCATATATTAAACTTTCTTGCGACGGGCTAATTTGGTAATTTCAGTGATCGGCGACTTTTGTCGCCACTAAAGCCCTATTTTTTTTGTAGTGTTATGCCCACATGGCTGATTATGTGGCATTTTCATTGACACATCATCAGCACATTGGCATGTAAATAGTTATTCTAATTACCAAACTAGCATGTTTAAAATACTAAAACCGACCAAAATACTATAATAACCAAAACAGGCCAATCCTAAAAGTTCATTGGTGTTTTATGGCCTTTTTCATTATTTAGGCTGATTCTATAGCATTCATCGAGGGCAAAAACGATCAATAATACCTGAAAGAACTACCAGGTCTTTGTCGCTCAAACCCTTGGAGGCAAATTGTGCTTTGAGTTGAGCAATGTTGTCAAAAGGTGCAGGTAGTGTCAAACTCTCGGAAGCTTTTGATACTCTTCCATCTCTTCGTCCTAAGGGCACTTGCCAAAATGGTCCTTTAATCTGTAAAAAAAATATTTAAACTTTTTCAAAACCTGTGTGTAGGAAATTATAATGGTTTGGATTAATTTCTAATCTTTGTCACTGGACTAATTTGGGCGGGTTTGTTTATTATATTCAACCTTTCAAAAAACAAGTTATATATCCTTTTTAAAATACCTGGTAAATAGCATCTCGAGCTACTAAAGCTAAGATATCCGCACAAGAGACAACACCAGGACATGCCAATTCTACAGCAGTTTTTGCAGCATCAATAACTTGAAATCCTCTGAGGGAGAGATTTGGAGGTCCATCTTTCTCAGCTTGGTTATTTGTCGTAGAATTTAATAAAACAGAACCATCGCATCCCTACAAAAACACATCATGCATTTATGATATATTTTCAATCTTAAATTGCAATTAGTATCTAATAAAATAAATATATGATATTTAATACGATTGTGCCACGAACCCGAACAAAACAATCATGAAAGTGCATTCGTAGCAAAGAAGCTGCGAGAGAAGGAGTTCGATAAATGTAGCTTGCTGTTACCCTCTTTACAATGGCATCGGCTCTAGGACACGTGTTTTTGTAGTAATCTAACTTTAAGCCATTGCCATTGGCGATCTCGAAAACAAGAGCAACAAGCAGTAGTTGGAGAACAAGTGTAACGTGTTTTTGGATTTCCATATTGCTTCCACACACATAAAAACTCGAAAAGAGATGATTAGGAAGTTGATGAGAGTCTTGAATTTATAGTTATCAATGTAAGAAAGTCTCCTTTGAATCTGTCTACTGATGAGCTGTTTAACAGTTTATTTATCACTAAAATGTTTTTTCCACTATTGTAGTTTTATGATATATTTGTATTGTTTAACCATGTCAAACTTGGTCATTTCCATCCATCACCAAGTACAAGATTTTAATAGAAAGAAGTGTACACATGAAATGTGTAATATTGCAGCTTAATTAATTGGCGCATCATCTTTTGTTATCAAGCTCGTATAAGAGCTAGTTCAAAAATACAAACTTTTTCATGAATCAGGATAATCGTGCCGTTTCTTTAAAGTAGGAATTCACTCAATTCAGGATCAAATTCTTATTCTGTTCGAATTAGAATATGTATACAGTACACTAGTTTTAGTATCCCATGTAAAAAAAATGCAAACTAATTATTAATGTTCGATTATTTGCTAAAGAATGAATCAACAAATTGAAAGTAGACAAAGTATGAGGGAATTAAGAAATTGGATGGTTTACATTTGGTGTTTGGTTCTTGCAACCTGCAGGCAGAATGTAAATCTGTTTTTGACCTATTCTCATGAATATTAGTGGAAAACAAATAAAAGGGTGTTAAACATAAAATAATAAGTATAAAACTATAGATTGGGAGTCACTGGATGCACGAAGGCTTCCACTTGGGTGTTTTTTAAGCATTTCCCTTGTCCCTAAATACACTAGGAAAGTAATGAAAATATAGTATGATATATGTGAACAAAATTTGGCTTCGCCATCATTCCCAATGCCTAATGGTCAGGGGGCATTTGGTATCTAGATGGGGTTTGGTACACGTTTAAAAGGAAAAAAATTGGAATAATAAGAAGAGAGAAAACCCACGTAAATAGATGAGTTTTACTTTTTGAGAATGATTTCTATATTTGGTTTCAAACAATAAACCAAACAAGTGTCTTTAAACTCGTATACTCATTTCAATATTTCAAAACCTATCAAATAGGCTGCCACTTGGATTTATGTATCTATTATATTAAATGAGTAACATGACATGTAATTAGGCTGCCACTTGGATTTACCGGAAATAGCACGTGTATTATAGAATTTTTCTATTTGAAGATAAAATAAAATATAATTAAAAAGATTAATTTATGTAAATATAAATAAAATAATGTTTAAACTTTATCTATCTAAATCTAATAGAATTTATTTTGAATTCAAATCAAATCCAATAAAATCTAATACTCTAATAACTTATTAATTATATTATAATAAAAGTTTACAATAATGTAGAAAACAAATTACTATTTATGTATATTTAAGAAAATATAGAAAATTAATATGTCATGATAAATAATAATATCGTTATTATATACTTTTGTTATATATAAAAAGTAATATATCTATCTTTACCTTTTAATTTATTACATTTTACAAACAAAAATATATTAAAAATATCCGCGTAATACGCGGGTAATTAACTAGTATATTAATAAAGCAAAATAACTATTGTCACGTGTCGCTCTTTCGATCGGCTCTCCAAGATTTCATTTTTCCGTCCGTTTTTCCTAATATAACTCTCTCAATTAACTCATGTAATTTATTTAAAAAATTTAAAATATTAAAGGAAAACTTATATAATTAAATAATTTTAAATACTTCCTAATTTAACCTCTAATTTTACCTAAAATGTTATCTAAAATGATCTAATTGATTTATAATTTATTCTTTTTTTTTTAATTTAAACTAAAGGTTACATGTTTAACCGTATATTAAATGTATCAATTTAAAATCCATTCTCATTCTTAAAAATTGTACATTAATATTTATTTCAAAATTATGTTAACAATCATAAACGACTTAAATGTTCGTTCATAATCAATTGAATCAATAAAAAAATTCTTATCTATAAAAGCATATTATAAGTTATTTTTCATTAAAAACACATCTAACTATGAAAAGAGTAACACTATAATAATTTTCATAAATGTAATCTTTCTAATAATATTGTAAATATTGTTTTTAAATTTAAAATAAAAAACATTACAAAATTGATTTAGTTTTTATTGTAATAAACAGTATTTCAAACATGTTCATATCTTCAATATATGATAAGAATAACAAATTTATATTTAATATAATCTTAATCATTTATTTATATCAGTTAATATTAAAATATTATTACTTTATTATTTTTTATAATAATATATTAAGTTATTACATATGAAAAAATATATATATTTCTTACATATACCCCATGTATTACATGAGCCAATAATCTAGTTAAGTCTATTAAAGTATGGTATGCGTATTATGCCCTTTTGCTTTTCTTCTTTCTATCCATCCGGTTCAAAATCAAATTACAAACTCTACAAGATCGTTTGGTATGATGAAATGCAATCATACAAGGTTCAATTACAAGCTTTTTTTTGTATGTGGCAAAACATACAATTCTCAATGAAATGGAGTAGAAAATAAACGAACCAAGGAACAACACCATTAACATCACAAACTATTAAGTTCTATTAAGACCCTAAACAACCGGTCCAATGACCAATATCTAGAACGAAACCTCTCTACATACGCTCAATAATGAGTCTTCATCATCAGATGAAGATCATTCACTCTTACAATTACAGCAGAAACTAAACTAACATTATAAACAAACCATTTACAAAGTAAACCCAAACTGAGGGAAAAATCAAGAGACAAAGGAGATGAAGCGAAGAGGAGAATCTTTGTCGTTCCTTCACTCACCTGAGACCTTATATATATATAGCTATGGTGGGCTCACCAAGCCTAACAACACACCAAAACAAGCCCAACATAGAGCCCACAACCAAACAATTAAATTCAGAGGCGGATCCAAGAATTTATATTATTGGTGTCACTTTTTTAGAGTAAATTTAATATTTAGATTTTCGAAATATTTTCTAAAATGGATCGGGTCACCGAAACGATTCCCAACACAAAATTAATGTATAACAAGAACCTTTTCAATTAAAAAAGTACATAATACAATACCATTAAAACGTAAAAACAATAAGTACTGTAAATCTTAAAGTTTTACAGTTCTTGTCTTCGGGTCTTCAAAATTTTGTACATTAACCTAAATTTTTTTTAAATAATTAACAATAAGTTTAACAATTGATATAAAAACTCAAAAAATAAACATTTATACTTTATTTTATAATTATTTTTCAGTAAATTAATTATTTAACCCATTAAAAAGATATTAAAAAAAACTCAAAAACTCAAAATAATAATAATAATAATAATAATAATAATAATAAATCTCTTTACTGCTTGGTAGTTGCTCACGTGAGTACTCACCTAGATAGTTAATAAAGAATTCTAGAAAATAAAATTTACACAAAATCAAAAAAAAAAAACTCTAAACTACACAAAAACAAAAAAAAAAAAAAAAAAAAAAAAAAAAAAAAAAAAAAAAAAAACTTAGTCAAAATAGAGAGAGAGTGAGAGAGTCAAATAGAGATACCTGAGGTGCGGACGTGCGGTGAGCGGCAGAGCGGCAGTTGCCGGAGCAGCGAGCAAGCAGAGCGGCGGAGGCGCGGAGCAACGAGCAGACGAGCAGTCAGGGATTCAGGTAGTGACTCCGGTGAGGGGCAAAGGGGGTCTGCGTTTTTTTTTTTTGAAGGCAACGATGGCTGTGTGGCTAAAGAATAAAAGCCAAAAAAAATAATTAGGGTTTTACTATCAGGTTAGGTTTGGGCTTTAGCTTAGTAGTTAATTGTTGGGCTTTTTAAAAATTTTGGGCTAACTAAATTACTTATTATTTTTATTTGTTGTTGGTTTTCTAAATTTTCTTAATTAATACTCAGTGTTATTTCAATAAATTTAAGTACTAAAAATAACAAATATAAATAAGATAATTATATTTTAATTGTATAAATTTTTTGTAGGTGTCATCCAAAAAAATTCTTAGGTGTCACTCAGATTTTTGATACATACGCAACTCAGTATTTTGAAAATTTATAGGTGTCGAGTGACCCCGTCGTAACACACTAGGTCCGCCCCTGATTAAATTGTAGATATATTGGTTGTTATTATTTTAACACCCCCTTCAAGTTATATAATTGTGAAAAATGATTTATCAGATTGAGTTTATCACACAACCTAGTGTGATGGAAAACAGATAACCCTTTGGTAAAAACATTTTCTAGCCATATTAAACATCAGCAATATTGGATGCATTTTCTAGCCAGTTGAGATTACATCCAATAACCCATTTGCTAGGCATACCTCACTTCGACAGGCAGTGAATGTGATTTCTGGTACGGGTATTATCCAAGGTTTTAAATATCAATCACCTGGGAAACACACATAAGAAGGAAAAACAAGGGCCTATAATATGAGAAACTGTTAACTTTATCCCTAAATCAAATGTCTATGCAACCAAAAATAAAAATGTGCAGAACCGATGACTAATATGATACTACGAGCTGAGGACCAATAACTAAAACCAAAGACCGACAGGTTCAACTGTGGGAAATTTATTGGGGACAAGATCAGTAACGAGAGTTAAAAAAAAAAGATATTAAACATTAGAAAACATTCAGCGTAAAAGTGTTTTAGCATACGTAACAAACATAAGCATCACAACCTTGCAGCTAAAAGGACTTGTTATTTTTTCCAATATTCTTGCTGGGTACTACTACTACCCCTGCATAACCTATAATGCACTTAAATGCTAATGAAGCACTGGCTGCATTGCCACTATTAAATAGAAACACAACGAACCAATTTTATGAGAATAGATTAAGAGACAACAAAAAAACCGAAACAGGACAGCTTGTAGGTGCACATATATGAAACATAGATTCTGTAGTTGTGTTTCTTCATGCAGGTGTATGCTTATTGGTACTAGAAACATGTTTTGATTTTCAACACGTCGATTAAGAATTGCTATGATTCTTACTAAGAGGAACTACTTCGATTAAGAATTATGCTATGATTCATACTAAGAGGAACTACTTCGATTAAGAATTGCTATGATTCTTCAAACATAACATAGATTCTCACAAGGAGTCACTTTGGAGCGCTTTCAATTCAATAGACCAATTAAATGAACATGAAAAGACATCAAATCAATCTTAAAAGTGAGATGACGATAGAAAAAGGGTATTCTTCATCCCTCTAAAGAAGGGCAAATGACCAAAAATACTAAAACAAGTTTTGACATTTTTATCATTATTAGTAACATTATTTATTTTTTTATCATTAATAGTAACAACTTTTTATTTTTCTATCAATAATAGTAATGGTTGACCTGTAAACCTGTTTAGCAAGTCACCAACTTTTCAGTTATCAAAACGGCAAATGACCAAAAATAGTATTAAGTTTTGACATTTTTATCATTAATAGTAATATTATTTATTTTTTATCATTAATAGTAACAACCTTTTATTTTTCTATCAATAATAGTAATGGGTTAGCAGGTCACCAACACCAACTTTTCAATTATCAAAAATAGTAACATTTTTTAGATTTTTATCAATAATAGTAACATATCAAACTAAAAACATAATTTTTTTTATTTTATTAGGTGTTCTAATATTTCATAAACACCAAAATAAACCAAATTTTTATTCCGAATATTTACGGATAGATAATATTCGATTATTTATTCACAATTATATATAATATGAATGAAAAAAAATACTATGAATCATTTCAACTTTCACTTTTTCCAACAAAAAAACTACGAACCATCATTTTCTTAGTTTTTCCGAATAAAATAATACAAATCGTTCCATTTTATTAGTTTTTTTCCAATCTAAATGGGTCATAGTTTTTTCAATTGAAACATAAATTGAGTTTAAATTTAAACATAAATTAAAAAAATATGTTTCAGTTTATTAATTACATTACTACTATCTTTAGTGACTATTTTTTAATTTCATTAAACTTGTTTATTTACAATTTTTATTTTTTCATAACCTTATAAAATTTTTATATATATAAAAGAATATTTATTTACGATTAGGTAATGCTTGATTATTTATTCACAATTATATATAATATGAACGAAAAAAAATATTACGAATTGAGAAGTGTTTTGTGTGTTTGTAAGAGCAAACAGAAGGACAAAAAAGCTGTAACGGATCGAATTGAATTGAGCTGTGAACCTCTAATTTAAATGAGTTGATTGTGTTATAAGCTGCTAAATTATGGAAATTGGTTTAGCAAATTTTTGCAAGTGGTTATGTATCGTTTTTATTGGTTGCAATATTTTCCATTCGACAAAACTATAAACTGGAATAATTCACAGTTTTTTTCCTGTTAAAAACACAAAAATAAATGAGTTGCAATTATTTTGTACGAAAAATCAAAATGATTTATAGTTTTTTGTAAAAAAAATCTAAAACATGATTGGGTCGTAGTTTTTCATTCAGGAAGCTAAAAGTTGAATGGTTTGTAATCACTTTCGTTTGGAATTTACTAAAAAGCCGATCAATTTGTAATTTTTTATTCTAAATGAAAAGTACTACGAATGAAAAAGTACTACGACCCATTCATTTTTTAGTTTTTTATGAATAGAAAAACCATGACTCATTGTGGTTTATAGTTTTAAGAATAAAAAATATTGAGACTCATTTTGATTTTTTGCTTTAAAAAAAACTATGACTCATTTAGATTGAAATAAACTGAAAAAATAGAACGATTTGTATTATTTTATTCGAAAAAATTAAAAAAAGGATGGTACGTAGTTTTTTTGTTAGAAAAAGTGAAAATTGAAATTATTTATAGTTTTTTTCATTCATATTATATATACTTGTGAATAAATAATCGAATATTATCTACCTGTAAATATTTGGAATAAAATTTTGGTTTATTTTGGTGTTTATGAAATATTAGAAAACCTAATAAAATAAAAAAAATATGTTTTAAATTTGATATGTTACTATTATTGATAAAAATCTAAAAAGATGTTACTATTGATGATAATTGAAAAGGTGGTGACCTGCTAAACAGGTTTGCAGGTCACCCATTATTATTATTGATAGAAATATGAAAAGTTGTTACTATTCATGATAAAGATTAAATAATGTTACTATTAACGATAAAAATGTCAAAACTTGTTACTATTTTTGGTAATTTGCCCTTATCAAAAATAGTAACATCCTTTCAGATTCAGTTATCAAAAATAGTAACATCCTTTCAGATTTTTATCAATAATAGTAACATATCAATTTAAAAACATAATTTTTTTATTTTATTAAATTTTCTAATATTCCATAAACACCAAAATAAACCAAAATTTTATTCTGAATATTTACGGATAGATAATATTTGATTATTTATTCACAATTATATATAATAAAATTTTATTCCGAATATTTACGGATAGATAATATTCAATTATTTATTCAATTCAAGATGATCTAATCGAAGGTAAACTGATTTTGTATTATTTTATTCGTAAATGTTTCATAGTATTTTTTTCATTCATATTATATATAATTGTCAATAAATAATCGAATATTATCTATCCGTAAATATTCGGAATAAAAATTTGGTTTATTTTGGTGTTTATGGAATATTAGAAAACTTAATAAAATAAAAAAAATTATGTTTTTAATTTGATATGTTGCTATTATTGATAAAAATCTGAAATGATATTACTATTTTTTATAACTGAAAAGTTGGTGACCTACTAATTACTATTATTGATAGAAAAATAAAAAGTTTTTACTATTAATGATAAAAAATAAATAATGTTATATACTATTAATGATAAAAATGTCAAAACTTGTTACTATTTTTGGTCATTTGCCCCTCTAAAGAACAACCTGATTAAAAAAAGGGCTAATTGTTGAGAATAGTAACAACTTTTGTTATTTTTATCATTAATAGTAACAGTATTTAATTTTGTTCATTAATAATAATAACTTTTGTTTTTTAGCAATAATAGTAATTTGTTACCTTCTATTCATGTTAACCAGTTACCCATTTGATGACTTGGCATTTTAAGCTGACTTGGAAGATTAGTTGGAAGCTGAGTTGTACAATTTATTTATATAACACACAACACAGAACCATAGCTCATTAAATCGAGCGGGAAGCAAAGCGTGGGCTGGGGAACTAAGCGACAACGGAAGGAAGTAAAAACCGACCGTCATCTCCATCAATTCATATGTTAATTAATCGAAGGTAAACTGAGTTGTATGCACGAATTTAACTGTGTTGGTAGAATTAGGGTTTTTTCTTGATAAAATTAGGGTTTTTTCTTGATTTTTTGTACAGTATGGCGTCATATCTTCTCGTGAACAAAAATGGGTGACGATGGATGTGAACTATAACGGAATGTTTATGAAGCATCCTCTTCAATATGGTGGAGCTTTGAAAAGAATTTGTGCAGATTTTAAGGACATTATTTTTGATATTGTGAGTTTTTTTTAACAAAATATTGAAACTCTGTTTGAATCTATATATTATTGTGTTCCCGTAAAGGAAGATTAATGGTTTTAGGGGTATAAAAAATGTTTCTGGAAGAGTTTGTTAATCATGCGATGGTAAGTGATATGCCTATCAAATTGTATGTTGATTTATTTGAGACTGATCTATGAGTTTATTGGCATAGAAGATGACCAAAACAATATCTAAGCTAATGAGAGGACTGATATAGAAGGGATTGAAAAGAGGACTAATTTCCCTGAACTGGATGAGGATGTAGGTGAGTTAGGTGACAATGTACTACATGAGGATGTGGGTGAGTTAGGTGACAATGTTGGTGATGAGATAATAGGTAGTGGGAGCATAAATCCGATGATGAAACGAGTGATAAAGAAGAAAAAGAAGGCAGTGAAGAAGAGGAATCTAAAGCATCATTAGATCATCTTTCAGAGGGGGAAGATGAAGTGAGTGACTTAATAAATAAAAAAGGTGTTGAAGTGGGTCCTAATTTTGAATCACATGGATATACAGAACGAGGAGAAGTTGTTGAGGAACATGAAGCCTTTTTGAATGACCTTCAAGGTTATTTGAAAGGGAAAAAACATGATGATATAACACACGTTGATAGTGATGTATCTGGGCGGGAAGAGGATGAATAGAGAGGTCCTAGGAATAATCCTAGGATTAACTGGAGGTTAATGAAACTAGTGAAGCGTGAGAGACATGAAAATCCAAAGCAACTCAAAGATTGCCTCATATTATGGCTTAGTGAATGGGTATGAGATCAACTATTACCTAAATGATCATGCTAAATTATTAGCATACTGTGGTAAACCAAATAAATTTGGGAAAAGACATTGCCCATGGAGGTTATGGGCTACGAAAATGAGAATGGAAGATTCATTTCAGGTGAAGACATTGAATGATGAACATAGATGTTCAAAAATTTTCAAGAGATGTCCTTTGGTGAATTCAAGATGGATTGTAGAGAACTTAGGGGCAAAAATAAGACAGAACCCTAATGAAGTTGGGGGGGAAAAATTCAAGATGGATTGCAAACATCTCTTTTTGAAGAATTTGAAGAAGACATCTCTGTGTGTTGTTCTTCTTTATGATTTGAAGACATCGCCCATCTCATACGCTTCATTCCCCTGCTGCTCGAATTCAAGACATCTGATTGTGTGTTGTGTACTAAATAAACTCTACTCAACTCAGCTTCCAAGTCAACTTAAAATGCCTAGTCATCAAATGGGTAACCCCTGAATACAAGGTAACTAATTACTATTATTGTTAAAAGAAACCAAACTTTATTATTGTTAATGAACAAAATTAAATAATGTTACTATTAATGATAAAAATAACAAAAGTTGTTACCATTTTCAGTAATTGGCCCAATAAAAAACAAAGAAATCTAAAAAAACAGTGTTTGGTATATAGGCATTAATAGTACGTTATGATTAAATGAGATGGCCAGTTACATCAAGTGTACTCGAGGATCCTTCCCTTTAAAATATTTTGGTCTCCAAGTTAGGCTCAACATGTTCAAATTGTTAAGTTGTGGACACTGATTAGTTGCCAAAGGCTTATAGCCGCCCCTTGCACGTCCAGGGGCAACACCCCACAACAAAATTTTATTTGTATAGGCCCAATTCATTATGAATTTTATTCATTAAGAATTTCTTTATTTCAGTATATTGTATCCTATAAATATTGATCTCAATGTAACTGTAACTCTAACACCCCAATCCTAAATTAATAGGGAGACTCACTAGTCCGGCCGTGTATGTAGGTCATTATTTACACCGAACCACGTAAATTTTGCGTTCTTGTTTTTCTTGCTTTTTGTTCATCGTTGTTGTGTGCGTATACTTTTTTTTTGTGTTAAATTTTATAAACAAGTTCATTGTGGTGATTTAGTTGTTGTGGTTGTGGGGTATTTTGTAATTTGCTTTATCTGAAGGGGTCCTTGTTGTAACTTCTGAGGGTGTGAATTGAAACTTTCAGTGGCCATAAAATGCCTTATCTTTGATGGAATTTCTTCGTCCCAGGGTGGATAGAACTCTCATGGCATATGGATCATTACATTCTGAAGCATATGATCCATTAAGAACATCTTGAACACTGGTGTTCATTATGTTCTCGTATGCAGAAAAATTTGTGGACATAGGAACAGAAAGAAAATAGACAGAACTATATCTAATAATCACTTTTATTTCTGATAGTCACACACCTAATACATACGGATACTTACATATATATAGACTTCTGTTTGTGTCCAAGAGACACACCTATTCGCAGTAAGGGTTGTAACTGTCTAAATGACAGTTACATTCAACTGCCTTAAAGCGGTTCATAATAATTCCGGTACTAAACGTAGAATAGTTATATATTTACAATATTAATTGTCACATAATAAATTAACTAAGTTTCAATAACATTTATAACTTCTAACATTCACCTCCTAAATGTTATGAAACTTATTCAACAATGGTGTCTTCAAACAACGTAATCATCTTCTTTCATGCTGTCATCTGCATCAGGTTCTTTGATTGCTCGTTGATCAAACTCTTCCATCTTACTGCTGGTTCCACACTGATCAGCATAACTTCTTGCTGCATCAAATTGTTGCTTCTTCTGTGCAACACTTTCTGGCCAAAACTTGGCTGGTTTAGTGAACTCATAATAGCATTGTGGTAGGAACAAGTGATCTTCATAGATTTTCATCAATCCAGGGGCGTAATAGGAGGGAAAACCAAGTGCATTTGCTAATCCACTCCATTTTTTTTCACAAGTGACTTTCTCAAAGCCACCATGACTTAATACAATCTTGTATAACTCTAGCAAACAAATCTGAATTCCAAAAAGTCTAACAGGAACTTGGGATGCAGGGTTGTTGTAAGTTTTGTGATACCATCCAATGATTCTATCAAAAGCTCTCTTAAACGCCTCTTTATTCTTCATGACAAGTTCATCCTTGTTATTAAATCCAGGAACTTAAAAAATTCAGATATGTTATCAACTTTGAGAGATTTAATTTTCCAATCGTTTTGTTCCTGTTTTGATAGAAAATTTTTCTGAGTTTTTTCAAAATCCAAGGACTTGTCAATTTCTTCAAAATAATTTGTAAGGAAATTATCTTGAAGCTTCAAACCCACTGTCTCATCAAACACATCACTTGAATTGGATGGATCAAACATGTGTGTTATGGTGCATTTTGAATCATTCATGTCAACCTTGAACCCTTGTCACAAAAGTTGTTTTAAACTCAAGAGATTAATATTAATCTCAGGAGTGTACTTGACATAAGGTATAGTATAGGTTGCTGAATGTGTTGTGATGTCAACCGATCCAATTCCAAGTGCAAACACAAAATTGTCTTCGTGATCTTTATCATTTACAATAAAGCAATTTTTCAGACTTTTAAAGACTTTTCTGTTTGGAGACATGTGAGTGGAAATTTTAGAGTTTACATACGAGATATGATCCCAGTGATTGTGTTCTGTTCCATTTAGCATGAACTCCCCAGCGAAGCACACTTTCTCTTTGTGTACATACGGTTTCTGATCAGTCTTTGGAATGGAGTTTATGTCTGATCTTTCAACGAACAGACTCTGCTTTCCTCTTGTTTTGTGTGGACAATCCCATGCGTAATGTCCCCTTTTCTTACAAACATAGCAACGTGATCTTCTTTGTTTTCTTTGTGCAATTGTGAGCGGTGGAGTCTGAATCTGATCTTGTTGCTTCAATTTCAATCGTTGCATCTTCTGCTTGATCCATGAATCTTCTGTTGGAGAGTTCTCAAACCTGCTCTGATACCAATTGATGGAATTTCTTCGTCCCAGGGTGGATAGAACTCTCATGGCATATGGATCATTACATTCTGAAGCATATGATCCATTAAGAACATCTTGAACACTGTTGTTCATTATGTTCTCGTATGCAGAAAAATTTGTGGACATAGGAACAGAAAGAAAATAGACAGAACTATATCTAATAATCACTTTTATTTCTGATAATCACACACCTAATACATACGGATACTTACATATATATAGACTTCTGTTTGTGTCCAAGAGACACACCTATTCGCAGTAAGGGTTGTAACTGTCTAAATGACAGTTACATTCAACTACCTTAAACCGATTCATAATAATTCCGGTACTAAACATAGAATAGTTATATATTTACAATATTAATTGTCACATAATAAAATAACTAAGTTTCAATAACATTTATAACTTCTAACAATCTTCGCAGCCTGAATATTGGGGATTAAATTCCAGAAACTGTTGGTCTTAGACTTCTCTCAAAAATTATTTTAAGGTTTGTTTAGTTAAGTTTGTACAGAGGCTACATCTTGTTTCAGTTTTATTTTATTTCTTCCCTTTGTAATTCTTGAGAGCACAATTCTCACCTGACAATTCTCACCTGCTGGTGTTGATTTCTGGAGTGTTGTAGTGAGGTTTTGTTTGTAAGTAATAGGGTGACTTTTTCGCTTTGTAATTCTTGAGAGCACAATTCTCACCTGCTGGTGTTGAGTTCTGGAGTGTTGTAGTGAGGTTTTGTTTGTAAGTAATAGGGTGGCTTTTTCGCTGGTTGTTTTAAGGGTTCTTATTCAATGAATCTATCTATAGTTGTTTAAATCTAGTTGTTTGAGTTTATACATGAGTTTAACAGTTTTTTTTCATGTTATTATTGGACTCTTATCATTGAGAAAATACATAAAAGATTAACGCCATGGAAGGTTAAAAGACTCTCCGTTAGTGGCCGAGTTACTCTCGTAAAAAGTGTGTTAGGTTGTCTTCCTCTACATTTCTTTACTCTATTTCGTGCTCCGGCAAAAGTCTTAGTTCTGCTGGAAAGCATATGGTGCAGATTCTTTTGAAGGAATTGAAAGAATTAAATGGTTGATTTTGTTGGAAGCAAAGCATTTTCAGTGTGATTTGCGTATGTATTTTAAATCAGTGAACTTTTTGTGTGTGAAAGGAGAAAGTATTTTTCATGGCATTCAAAACAAAATAAGGCTATAAATATGCCTTCATCAGAGAAAATGTGCACCCTAAAAACTTGGTCAAACTATGCATGCTCATGCACTCCATGCAATCCAGTAACATACCTAGACTATTTCTTTCAATAATCTTTTTCTGTTTATTTTAATTAAAACACTGAAATAATAATAATAATAATAATTCAACTAGTCAAGATTATTTTCAACATTCACCCCGCATAATCTTGACTCGTTTCTTCCTCAAAGCAGTGCCGACTCGTCTTCTTGAATCAAGATTGCTTCTTTCTCTTTGTCATTGTCTTTGTCCTTCCATTTTGTGCATTCATAGCTAAGATGCCCAAACTCTCCACAATCATAGCACCGAAAACCACTTTTGTCACCTCGCCATCTAGCTCTTCCTCGGCCTCTTCCTCATCTTTTGGCATTCCTTACACGACCTCTATCGTATCCACTACTTTCGCTGTGTTTTTGTTCACTTGTCCACATTAGTTGCCCTTGTTCTCCTTCCTTCTCACCATGACTTTTGAGTCTTTCTTCATACGCCTTAAGTCTTCCAACCGCTTCATCAAAGAGCATCGTATTCAACTCGAAACATTGTTTGATCGATGCCACAATTTGAAGGAACGACCTTGGCATTGCATCAAGTATCCTTCTTACCAATTCTTCTTCCTCAACTTCATGCCCAAGACTCCTCAACTTTGAAACTAGTACACTCAACTTAGTAGCAGAATCATCAACAACTTCACCTTCCTTCATCCTCAAACCTTCATCTCTCTTTTTAACGTTGCAACTCGAGCCGTACTTACCCGATCTACACCCAAGTATCGTGTTTTCAAGCCATCCCATACTTTCTTCGGGTCCGTGTGACTTGACATTACAACACCATTTCTTCTGGTATTGCTTGAAGCAAGAACGCTAGAGCTTGTTTTGATTTCTTAGCATTTGGCTCTTCCCCAAGAGTCCTCGGTTCCACCGTTTCCAATAGACCATGTGCATCCAATATGGACTTAACTTTGATAGCCCATACCGGATAGTTCGTTGCGGTCAAAATTGGAACTTGGTAAGACATCGTACCCGCCTCTTTTGCTTGTATCATCGCCATTCTTCACTTCTTTTTTTTATAAAACTTTGGTCTCGGTCTATCTTTCTTCCTTAGATGAGCTAACGGTCTCCGGTCACCTGCATCGGTCTATAGCTTAATGGTCTTCGGTCTCACGCCAGAGTATCGGTCTCACAGTCTTCTCGACGGTGTCGCTCTTTTGGCGGTCTTCGCTGCTAAGGCAGCCCGTCTTCACTCGCTCCTACATATCACATGAATTTTCCCTCCCAAAGAACCAAGCTCTAATCCCACTTGTTGGAAACAAATCCTTTTCAATGTGATTTTCGTATGTATTTTAAATCAGAAGAGAACTGAACTTCTTTTATGTGAAATGAGAAAGTATTTTTCATAGCATTCAAAACAAAATAAGGCTACCCTAAAAACTTGGTCAAACTATGCATGCTCATGCACTCCATGCAATCCGGTAACAACCCTAGACTATTTCTTTCAATAATCTTTTTCTACTTATTTTAATTAAAACACTGAAATAATAATAATAGTTATTCAACTAGTCAAGATTATTTTCAACATATTTCTCATTCAATAGTAAAATCTTTGTATACAAAGAAATGCCCATCATATCACTAAAGATGGTAACTCTTTACCTTTGATGATTATTTTTTGGTGTAGATATAGCAAGATATTCACATACTAAAGATAAATACAAAGCTTGTTACAACATATATCTCTAATGGTCCCCTGTAGTCGAAGTGGGGGCGGGACAGATGATGAGACTGTCATGAAAATTGTTAAACAGAATCCGTGGAAGACCTTTGGAGAAGATGTCCGCAATTTGGAAGCGTGTAGGAACATGTAAGACCCGCACCTCGCCACAATCGACTTTCTCACGTAAAAAATGTATATCCATTTCGATATGTTTCGTACCCTGATGTTGAACTAGGTTTCGGAGAGCAAAATAGCACTCACATTATCACAATAAAAAAGGTAGCTTTGTGAATTGGACAATGGAGTTCAATTAAAAGATTGTGAAGCTAACAAGATTCGGAAACAACGTTTGCAACTCCACAGTATTCGGCCTCTGCACTAGAAGTAGAAAGCAACGCTTGGCGTTTAGAGGACCTATTTAGTAAGTTATTGTCACACCCTGCTACCCCGGTTGGCAGCGAGGCGTGACGAGTGCGGAAGCGTAACCATAATCATAATGAACGACCACTATATGGACGTTTTTAAAATACATCGTTAAAGCTTTAAAGCATAGTAATGTTTTACATGAGAAATGAAGTTCACACAAATATAGAGATTTAATTACATAATTAAAATATCCAAAATAATGCAGCTAAATCTCCGTTAAATTGAATATGCATGCGACTCCATGGATGCGGAAGCTTGAAAGTAAAATACGTCCGAGGCATACTTGCCTTAACTTCCTGAAAATACACGCTAAAATACGTCAATAAAAATTGTTGGTGAGCTCATAGGTTTACACCTAAATCTGACTTGTATGGACAACAATAATAGAGGTTGAATTTATGAAATCATAAATTCCTTGTTATGTATTACATATAAACCATCATGCAACCGAAGCTTAATTTAAAATGAGTTTGCTCTGTGCAGTATTCCCATACGTAATACCGTTTGTTGAATATATATGCACCCGCTGTTAGCCAATCCAACTAACCCGAGTGGGGGACATGACTCCCAATAGATCTATCCACAATATATTCGCGCTTACAAATAAATGCAATTAACCGTTCATGGTATCAGAGCTAATGGAACCCAATGTGTAATACATAATAGAAATGAAAATATTTCCGTGTCCATATAAAAACAAAGCATGTATTTCATCCCCAAAACATAACAGTGTGAAAATAGGGGCTATGAGAACTCACCGGAATTGCGATGGCAAAAATCTAACGTAAAAAGCTTTTAGCGTAAAGTGACGGATGAGGCACCGAGCGAGATTAAACGGGTCCTAAATGATAATAAGGACTTAATATCTCTAATATATAGTGATATATACATATTTATAGATTTTTATGTCTTAAATCACCCAACATTACAAGTTTATAAATAAAATTTGCTTAAAACGTCAAGTTTATATATATATAATTTTCCAGCTTTTTCGGAGGTTTTTCGGCCTACTTTGAGGCTGTTTTTGACCAAGCTCCAAAATGTTTTAGACTTTGGTTTTCTAGTACATTAAACTACTATATACAAAGGATTTTTAGAATCAAGAATGGCCATTTTTTGAGTTGTTTAGGTTGGTGAAAAAGCTTGTTAAAAACACTATGTTGGCCATTTTTGAGCTGTCAAACTTTCGGTTTCCCAACTAATTTCTGGGGGTCTTAAACTTCAAAATAAACTATGAAAAATTACAGATCTATAGTTAAGACATAGTTCTAACTTTTGAAACAAGAATCAACCCATTTCGTTGAGCTATGAATTAGTTATGATTTTTCAAAGTCGATATAAAGTTTCTGCCGAAAATCCGTAGTTTATAAACTTAAAACAACTTATGATTCTTGTTGTTTATTCTAAGGCTATTTGTATAAAAGTTATAATAGTTATAAAAACACATATATATCACATGTTTTCATAATATTAGCACTTTTATAATGTGTTCATATATTCATAAACACCTTTAAAGAAACAACACAAAAATAAAAAACTAGAAACTTATAAACTTGAGTTTTTATGAAACTTGTTGTTGTAGGTGATTATATATATTATGCAAGAGTTATATAAACATAAATATAAGATGAAATAAGCTAGTATATACTTACTTTGATGTGTTTGGAGAATGAAAATGAGTAGAAAACTTGATCTTGAAAGAGTTGCACAAGAAATTCTCCTTGAACACTTGAAGAACAAAACAAATTTTGAGGTGGTGTGTGTGTGGCCCTTGTGGCCGGATTTGAGAGAGGGAGGGAGAGAGTTTTGGAGTTGATGAAGGTGTGAAGAATGAAGAGGATTTGGGTCTCTATTTATAGAGGAAAGTTGGAGGTTGAAATGATGTAAGATATGGAGGTTGAGTGTAAGATTTTAATGAAATGAAAGAGGGATGGATGTACTTAGTTGAATTAATCCCTCATATCATAAATTGATCGGATTAATTGATTTCCCGATTCATCGCACCGATGAATTTGATTCTAATTGAGTTGAATTTTCTAATAAACCTTGTTAATCACTTGATTAATTTCTAATGACCACTGATTAGGCTATAATTGACTATTAAATGTAGATTAGGTCATTATTGCTAACCTGGTTTAGTGCCGGATGTTACAGTCTCCCCCTGTTAAGGGAATTTCGTCCCGAAATTAGCTCGTGTTCTCCACTTCTTGAGTACTTGAGAACAGGTGAGGATATTTTTCCCGGAACTGATCTTCGCGTTCCCACGTAAATTCAGGACCTCGCTTAGAGTTCCATCTGACTTTTATTATCGGGATCCGACTGTGCTTGAGTTTCTTGACTTCTCGATCCATTATTTCTACAGGTTGCTCAATGAAGTTCAACTTATCGTCTAACTCCAGCTCGTCCATGGGTATAATGAGTAATTCATCAGCCAGACACTTCTTAAGATTGGACACGTGGAAGGTATTATGAACGCTACTAAGCTCTGGGGGTAGATCGAGTCGGTAAGCTACCGGGCCAATTCTTTTGGTGATCTTGAATGGTCCGATATAACGAGGATTGAGTTTTCCTCGTTTCCCAAAACGGATTACGCCCTTCCAAGGCGAGACTTTTAACATTACTTGATCTCCCTCTTGGAACTCCAAATCCTTCCGTCGAACGTCTGCATAACTTTTCTGCCGATCCCGCGCGATTTTTTGTTGGTACATCCTGTGTGACGATAGCAGTCTAAGTGATCTTACATTGTGATTTAGCATGTGTTTGTTATATATGTTATATATGGTTGATATTTATTAGTGTTTGTATGTTTGAACTTGATGTAACGTATTACAAGAAGTTTAAACATAAAGTTCAAAGATAAAATCAATCATAAGGTATTAACATAAGTTTCATCACTTAAGTGTTTAAGTGTATTGGCTAGATTCGAATTACATAAGGGAAGACATTCGAATCTGTGATAGATTCGAATGTGTCCTTAGATTCGAATATGCCCAGATTCGAGAATGTCATTGTCGACAGACTCGAATGGGACTTGGGCCAGATTCGAGTTTGGCCCACATCAGACTCGAATCAGGGTCTATAATTAGGGATAGACTCGAGTCATTAGAGGACTTTTAGCAGAATTCGTGAGGAATTAAGCTTAAGGCGATCTCGAGTTTATCAGCTAGGTGAGTACCGTTTCGGAGAGAATTAGTTCGTAGGATCGTTCTTGTGTCGTTCGTTCAGCGTCTAATAGTCTCCGTGTTTCGTGGTTGAGAGTTGTCCGTCTAACCGTCAACGAGGATTCCGCACTCGTTCACGGATCCGCGTCTAGATAGATCTTGCAGTGGTAGACCATACAAGTGCTATCAGAGCCTACGGAGTGTTCTTGGTGTTCTTCGTGTTCATCAGATATATTCTAGGTTTCTTGACGCTAGTTGGACGGTTTTTCTCTCAAAAACGTATTTTCAAGCTTAGCAAATTCATATTCGGAAACACTTTGTGGTTTTTCACGTTTTTGATCGAAATCATTATTTTTCGTTAGAAAAATAGTGATTTAATCTGCAAAACGTCAAAAAATCAAAGTGTTAGTCGTTTTTCGAGTTTGCGGCGCTCGAATCTATAGGGGTAATTAGGGTTTCACTTTAGTCTCGAGTCTAACCTAAATACGCTCCTTTCGAGTCAATTTCAGAGGTTTTCGAATCTACCTAGTTTCGAGTCTGTTGCTTCATTCGAATAGGATCTCGAGTCTAGCTTAGTTTCGAGTTTATTTCGAGTCTAGTATTGTTTCGAATCTGGTGTTTCGAATCTGCTGAATTTCGAGTTTGCTGACCTTCGAATCTAAGGCCCTTCGACTCTAAGGATATCTCGAATCTGACATAATTTCGAATCTAATTGAATTTTAAAACTTAATCGAATTTAATCCCAAAAGATTTACCCTTAATTAGTTTCGAATCTACCTAGATTCGAAAAAGTTAGTCTAAATCAGTTTCGAATTAAATTAATTAAGTTCAAATTCAATTTCTTTAGAAAAGATGTCAAATCTTCAGAAATTCTTAGAAATGGACCACGAGGTTGGGAAGGCAAACGCCCCGCCTAAGCTGATGAAGGTTCGAGGACTATTACTGGTGGAAGGACCGATTTACCGATTTCGTACGTTTCAACGATATGCGCATGTGGGTGTGCATAGATGAAGGGTATATTCCACCGGTATCTGAAGTTGAAGGCCGTCAAAAGGTCTTGTCATACCAGATGATGAAGGAGGATGACAAGCAATTATTTGAAGCCGAAAACAAAGCTTTCTCCATAATCCGTATGGCTTTACCTCAGGATATACTGCACACATTTCGGACTCAAAGGACGTCGAAGGAACTTTAGGAGTCTCTCGAGAAAAGGTGTGAGGGTAATCCTAGGGTACGTAGAAAGCGTACAGAGCTGTTGAAACAACAGTTTGCGATTTTCAAGGCAATTAAGGATGAACAGCTGGATGATATTATCACCAGGTTCTATCACCTGATAACGGAACTAGAAAGTCATGGAATTGAGTATTCTGATACTGACAAGAACAACAAGCTTCTTGATGCCCTACCAGCCAAATGGGCTATGTACGTGGCAATGATTAAGCTGAATGAGGACAAATACTATACTCAATCTCTCGATGACATTGTGGGAACGTTGAGGGCATATCACTTCGAGTTAATTAAGGCCGAGACTGATTACGAGCAAGTCCAGAATCCAGCAATGTATTTTGGAAAGACAACTAAATCTTCAGTGACAGCCGATCCGAAGACTGCTACAGCGTTTTTCACCGGAGAAACGTCATCACCAGCAGAGTCTGAAGACCCATTGAATCGCGCGTTCTTAGGATTAGGAAGATCGGAAGAACCGCAACCTCAAGTCCAACATGCATCGACAAGTCAGAGCTATTCGAAGATGCCCATGAGCGCAAAGTCAGCGGAAGAGCATCTGAATCTACTTGCTTCTTTTGTGGCCGCATACGGAAATTGTGTTCAAGGGAAGATTAACGATCCTGCTCTATGGGATGAAGATTACGATTAGGTCGACCCTGATGACTTATAGGAAATGGATCTTAAGTGGCAACTAGCCATGGTGACCCAGAGGGTTAAAAGATTCATTAAGAGAACTGGAAGGAATTTGCAGATGAATAACAAGGGGATCGGGTTTGATAAGTCCAAGGTGAAATGCTATAACTGTCAAGGACTAGGACACTTCGCCAGGGAGTGCCAGAGGCCAAAGGTAGAGACATACCAGGGGCAGAGCCAACATCAGGGACAATTCCAAAATCAGTCCCAACAAAGATACCTTCCGAGTTCCTCATCTGGACAAGCCAATCTAGCTGGTTTACTATCGAACGTCACTTCAGATCGACAGCTAGATGGTACGTATGATTGGAGTTCACATCCTGAGTCCAATGCTAGAGCCTTCAAGGCTGAAGTTACTGAAACTGGATGTGATGGGGATGAGCAGACCACACGGGACAGCAGTCCGATGTGGGTAGAAAAGGCGAATGATCAGACAGTGCTGGAGTTTGCTGCTCAGATGGCCAACGTGGAATCTGATAACTCAAAGGTTAATCTGTCGTATTCTCTATTTCGTGAATTATGTGCTTTATGTGTTAGTTCTAACGATAGGTTAAATCTAATCTTAGACTCACAGAAGACCATAACTGCTCAAAATGAAAACTTAAAAATTGAAAATGCTAGCCTAAATGATATTAAGCAAGATCTAAAAGAAAAGCTTAAGGCTGATGCTCAAGACGTAGTAGTTCTAAAAGACAAACTCAGTGAGCAGTGTGTTAGGATAGAACTTATGTATGAGCACGTAGAGGCCTTGACAAAAAGTCTTAAGGACAAGGATATAGAGCTAGCAGAGACCAAGGTTAAGGTAGCAGAGGCAAATAGCAAGCTGGAAAAGTTTAGGAATTCGAGCCTAAATCTAGGGAAAGTCTTAGATGCCCAAAGACAGTCTAAGAAGCCTGTAGGTCTAGGTTTTCACGAAATTCCTCCACCGTTCAATGCAAATTATGTGCCTCAGCCTCAGGAGAACACTGACAAATCAGTCGACTTAGAGGACCTACCTACACCATCACCAGAGCCTATAGTTGACAATACACCTAAGGTGGCTGACTCAACCGTCAAAGTCAAGAAAGTGAAATTTGTGTCTTCCTCCAGTGAAACACCTGCAGGAAAACAGAAAATTTCTTGGGCTGACCAGGTCGATGAGGCAGACACAGTAGATGTACCAAAGGAGATAGACACTAGTGAGAGACCTAGATCTAAGGGAACACACAAAAAATCCATAGATAAGATGTCTTGCTTTAGATGTCACGAGAAGGGGCATGTTGCTTCTCACTGTCCACTTAGGAAAGCCGATGTTACCCCTAAGACAATGAACCCAACACCTGTTAAGCCCTCAGCCAGTGTAGCAAGCAGCAGTAGTTCTCAACCTACCGAGAAAACTGTGCAGGCCGCACCCAAACAAGTTGTGAAAAACACACCGGTTAAGGTTGGACCAAAGGAAGTGATTAGGACAAATTCACCGAATCGTGTCAATAATCAATCTAGGTCAGCACCTCAACAAGTCTATAGGAGCACCACACCTAGCAGGTCACATACTCCAGTTAGGTCACATACTCCAGTTAGACAGTATGCACCGGTAAGAGCTCAGGGATCACAGTCAGAAATGGCATATAATAGGAATTATTCTAGAGCTCCACAACAAATGCCTACACCAAGGCAAAGAGTGAACTTAAATCACTCGGCACCACAACAGAATTCAGTTCAAAGGCCCAAGTCACCTGAAAGGCGAGATGGGTACTTGAAAGAGTTCACGTATGTGGACGAGAATGGTATTACCAAGTCATTCATGGCTTGGGCTCCCCGTGATAACTAACCTCTTTTCTTTCATGTGCAGGAGATAACTACAGGTCCAAACAACAAGTGGTTCGTCGACAGTGGTTTCTCCAGGCACATGACGGGGGAAAGAAGTCTACTCACAGACTTCAAGGGAGGTAATAGGGGATTCGTATCATTCGCAGGAAACAAAGGTGGAAATATCACGGGTACCGGAGTGGTCACTAATGGGACAATCAAGTTGGACCAAGTTTATCACGTTGATAAACTGGTTCATAATCTCATTAGTGTATCTCAAATCTGTGATAAGAAGAACTCAGTGTTATTTACTGACACTGAGGCGTTAGTGCTAAAGCCGGGATTCAAAATTCCTGAAGAATGGGTATTGATGCGGGCGCCAAGGAAGAACGAATTATACATGTTGGATATGAACAAGCCGGAGACTTCGATGGGGCCAATCTGTCTACTATCCAAAGCTTCAGAGACGGAATCAGTACTGTGGCACAGACGCATGGCTCACCTGCACCTAAGAAAGATGAATTACATAACGAAGAATGGACTGGTGCAGGGTGTGCCCATGAAAAGTTTTCAGTTCGAGGACAAGTGTCTACCTTGCATGAAGGGCAAACAGCATAAGAAGACACACAAGTCCAAGAAGCAGAACTCCATAGCCTCAACATTCGATTTGTTGCACATGGACCTTTTCGGCCCAATCAACAAAAGGAGTATCGGAGGTAGTTGGTACTGCTTAGTTATCACTGACGATTACTCACGGTTTTCTTGGGTTTTCTTTTTAGGTACGAAGGACGAGACGGCTGCAAAGCTCATCGGGTTCTTGGACCAAGTGGAGAACTCATACGGAACTAGGGTTAAACATATTCGTAGTGATAATGGGACTGAATTCAAAAACACTGTAATTTGTGTATATTGCCTATCAAAGGGCATAGTGCATCAATTCAGTGCACCATATGAACCTCAACAGAATGGGGTGACCGAACGTAAAAATAGAACTTTAATTGAAGCTGCAAGGACTATGCTTTCGGATTCAAAGCTTCCTACCATGTTTTGGGGGGAGGCAGTGAATACCGCGTGCCATATTTTAAACCGAGTCCTTACAGTCAAATCTTTAAACAAAACATGTTATGAAATTTTGAATAAACGGCCACCTAACTTAACTGGATTCGAACCGTTTGGAGTACCATGCACTCTTTTAAGAACAAAACATCAACCGAAGTTTGGTGAAAAGGCTGACGAAGGATACTTCCTAGGTTATGTGCCGAACTCTCCAAACAAACGGGTGTTTAACAAAACAACTGGTACTGTGGAGATTGTGTATAATATTGAAGTCACAAGTTATACACATGAACCCCAAACTGGTCCGGAATGGATATTTGACTATGATAAGTTATTTGAGTCATTTAACATTCCTTTGGATGATAATGCAGGTATAATCGAAAAGGACATGGCGACGTTGCATCTGAACGATGATGGCCAAATCTTTCCGAGGACCACGTTCGAATCTACATCTGAGCCTGCTGCGACTTTAGATAGATCTCCAGAAGTTGCTGATCAAGAGGCACCTACCACTGAGAATCTGACTCAAGCATCGAGTTCCAACTCTGAGGAAAACGTCCGTGAGGAGGAAAATGTAGAAGCTGAGCCTGTTCCCCCATTAGGTGAAATAGGATCCAACTTAGGAGATAATCTAAGGGTTGACGAGATAGAGACCTCTAGGATTAACAAGAATCATCCAATAGAAAGCATCATAGGAAATCCGAACGAGGGTGTGAGGACTAGGAGTAGTGTAAATAACAACACAGTGTTGTTGTCGATGATAAACGACTCCGAGGCATATCACACATGTCTCTATTCGTGTTTCATATCGCAAGTAGAGCCTAAAAATGTGCAAATGGCACTTAAGGATAACTCCTGGGTTGAAGCGATGCAGGAAGAACTTTCGCAATTTAGGAAACTAGAAGTGTGGGAGTTAGTTCCGTTACCTCGAGGGGAGATTGCAATAGGAACCAAATGGGGTTTTAAGTGCAAAAGAGACGATCGGGGTATAGTCACGCGCAACAAGGCTAGGTTAGTTGTAAAGGGTTTCAACCAAGAGGAGGGAATCGATTACAACGAGGTTTTTGCACCAGTAGCAAGGCTGGAAGCCATTAGGTTGTTTCTGGCGTTTGCCTCCTTCAAAGGCTTTAAGGTATATCAACTAGACGTTAAGAGTGCATTCCTGTATGGGAAAGTGAAGGAGTTGGTGTATGTAGAACAACCGCCCGGATTTACAGATCCAAAATATCCTGATAGAGTATATCGCTTAGATAAGGCTCTTTATGGATTACATCAGGCACCTAGGGCGTGGTATGAGACCCTATCCAACCATCTTTTAGAAAACGGTTTTGAAAGGGGTAGGATAGATAGTACCTTGTTTGTTAAGAGGAAGGGCGATCACTTTATCTTGGTGCAAGTGTACGTCGATGATATCATCTTTGGATCATCAGACGAACAGATGTGCAAAGATTTCGAGAAGGTGATGAAGTCTAAGTTCGAGATGAGTGCTATGGGAGAGTTAAATTTCTTTTTAGGGTTACAAGTTGACCAGAAGAAGGAAGGGATGTTTATCCATCAGACTAAGTATGTCTATGACATATTGGAGCGTTTCGGGATGGAAGGAACAAAGTTGACTGCCCACTTCAGCACGCCGATTCAAGTGAATCATAATCTCGGACCGGGTACTGAAAGTGATACCGATGTGGATCCGACTTTATATCGGGCCATGATTGGATCACTTATGTATTTAACTGCTTCAAGACCTGACATTATGTTTGCTGTGTGTATTTGTGCTAGGTTTCAAGCGAATCCGAAGGAGATGCATATGAAAGCTGTGAAGCGGATTCTACGATACCTCAAGTCGAAACCGAAGCTGGGACTTTGGTATCATGCGGAGGGAGATCTAGAGTTGGAGGCGTTCACGGATTCTGACTACGGAGGATGCAGCTTGACGCGCAAATCAACAACTGGAGGTTGTCAGTTCCTAGGAGGGAGATTGGTATCCTGGCAATGCAAGAAACAAACATCGGTAGCCGTGTCAACGTGTGAGGCCGAGTATGTTGCTGCTGGTAGTTGCTGCTCACAGGTTCTGTGGATACAACAACAATTGCGGGATTACGGTTTGGCTTACACTCAAACTCCAATTAGGATAGACAATCAATCTACAATTGCTATAACTAATAATCCAGTTAAACACAACAAAACAAAGCACATAGACATAAGGCATCATTTTATTCGTGATTGTGCTGAAAAGAACTTAATCAAACTGGTAAAATTGGCAACAGAAGATAATAATGCAGATTTATTTACCAAAGCGTTTGATAAGTCACAGTTTGAGTATTTAATTCAACTAAATGGAATGCGCAACCCAGAGTAATTTGGCCTTAGTAGTAGTAATTTATTTTCTTTTAGAGTCTTAGTATTTCTTTCTTTACAGTAGTCTGCTAATTTAGGAAAGTTTCTATTTTTAGTAAGTTTCTATTTTTAGTAAGTTAGTAGGTTAGCTTATTTTACTGCTTTTCTTATGAAAAACAAAAGAAAAAAGAGAGAAAATTACAAAATTACAAAAAAAAAAAGAGAATATCAGAAAAAAGAGTTAAGTCTTAGATACATAGGTTCAAAGTGACGAAAATTAGCACAGTCGTTACAAACTCTAAGTGTTTAGGCTTTCACACATAATGCAACTAAATTCTAAGTGTTATACTTTAGTTAGTTTGATGTGTTGGTAGGCATAATACATCTAGGGAATCTCAAGGCTAATAAAATAATCTAGAAAAAGTCAAGCGTGTCACTAACTTAGATGTACGACCAATCGGTCTTAATTTTTATGTACAAGACATACAAACTCTGAGTCTAAATGAGGTATGCAAACTTTCTGGGGATGTATGGCAACATCAAATACATCTTAAAATGGATAGAATAGAAATATCATATAACATTGAGAGTCGAAAACATGCAACTCTGTTGTACGTAAGTACAGACCTGTTGTCTCTGTTTAGATTCGGGTTAGCAGATATGTCGCTTTGTTGTACGTCAGTACAGACCTGTCACCGCTGTCTGCTAACTTTAAAAATAAACCTTAAGTCGAACTAAGACACTCTGTTGTATGAAAATACAGACCTGTGTCCGATGTTTGTCTTTTAAAGAAAGTTTGCAAATACCAACAAGTTAGACTCTTTGTCTGTGTGCCTTGATCATAAAAGTATGTCTATGTCTGAGTCACGTAAAATAATTTCCTGATAAATAAAAATGCCAAGGGATATTCCGAAATGTAGAATGTTTAACGGGGTAAAATACCAACAATCGGCTAAATAGATATGTCACGACAAACAATCAAAAGGAATAAAAAATTCCTAAGTGTGAAAGTTTAAGTACTGAAAGTAAGTATCTGACATCGCTATCTGATTGAACCTTTCTTAGACTATACTCATCAAAAATATTTTGTTCAGTATTTAGCTTAGCATGTAAATTTTTAAGTATAGCTTAAGTCTAGAATAAATTTTTTGGTCAAAATTTTATTTTATTTTATTTTATTTTATTTTATTTTATTTTTACCTTAGTTTATTTTATTTTATTTTAGTTTAATTTTTACTTAGGTAAAAGGTCAAAAGTTACTGAGGGTGCATTCAAAGTTGGATAAAATAAACATTGTGTGCACTATCTTGAGCTTAGGGTAAAAGAATTGGCATAGTTTATCTGATTACACGATACCGTAGAAAAAGGTTGGAAAAGTTGAAATTATTTCAAAATTTTCGAAATTTTTCTAAGTGTTGGTGGTTTCGAATCTAAGACAGACTCGAATAAGGAGTACTTCGAATCTGTCAGTAGATTCGAATCTATGCTTAGAATCGAGGGTTGGTGGTATATATAGGTCAACAGTGAAGTCATTTAAGACTTACTGTTTTCGAATCTATACACTCGAGTCTGAAGGCGATTTCGAATCTAATCTCGAATCTATCGTAACTCTCCTAAACGACATTTTGTCGAGTCTCTTACTTGGTGTTTCGATTCTACAGATACTTATAGGTATAATCAACCGGATTGTACAAGATTTGTGTAGTTAACTTTTATACACAATTTCAGGCCAAATCATCGATTTTTGAGTGTTTAATAGTCGAAATAGGATTTTTGCAAAATTACTAATTTTGGACTGATAAACAGTTAAATTAAAAGCATAAATCCTTGATTAGAACCTAGTTGAACTAATGTATGTGATTTGCTAAGTTCAATATGGTTAAAATCTTGGGTTTTTGTTGAAATAAAGGCCGTCGGCTTTTCGAATCTGTTCATAGGGATTTTCTCGATTCTGTCATTAGATTCGAGAAGCCCAGGGACTTCGAATCTGTCATTAGACTCGAACAGAGACTTATTTGAATCTGTTACATTCGAATCTGTTTCCTTCGAATCTGTACTTTATTTACTTTAGTTAATTTAAATTTTATTAAACTTGTAGAAATTTAATTGTGTTAGATTTTGTACTTAAACAAGTACAAAATAAAACAAATTTGAATTTAAACAAGTTTATTGATTTTTAATGAGTCTAACAGTTTTGTTTATTGTGCAGAAATGGCGGTTCGAGCATTTGTTCCGAAGCATAATATGGTCCTTAATCCTGACAATAATATCCCTGAGGCGCAGGGTTATCGCCAAATATTGGATTTCCTAGCTGAATCTAGGATTAGCTTTGCTCTGTACCATAACATCCCAATAGTTCTTCCATATGTACGGCAGTTTTACGAGCATTTGCAAGTTGATTGCACTGTCACCCCGACAGTTCTAAGAACTAGAATCGCTGGACAGCCGTTAGTCTTTTCTGCAGACATGTTGCGTCAGGTTCTGCAGTTGGGATCTCAGGAACAAGAGGATGGGCCTATTGACTTTCCGTTAAGTATTAGGCAGACTGCTTTTCTGAGGATGGGATACAGTTTAGATGTTGCAAAGTCGTCGTACATGAAGAGTGGCCTGATTGGGCAATGGAGATTCTTGGTGCATGTATTCATGGTCTGTTTTGCGCCGAAGAAAGCTGGATTTGATTATATAGTGTCAAAGATCCAATCTAGGGTTATTGCATTGGTATACAATCGGAAGTTCAGCTTTTCACAGATGTTCTTCTTGGAGTTCGTTCATCAGATTACGGCTCCAGAAAGGGAAAGATTTTTGTTGTACCCAAGGTTCATTATGATGATGATAAGGCACTTCTTGCCAAACTTGCCGCCGTCAAATGACTTTCTGAGTGTTAATATTATGGACAAACGGATTTTCGCTGATTGTTCCTCACACCGAGGAAGAGTGGCTGTTCCTGTTGCTCGTCCATTATTCGGAGCTATTTTGGATAGAAATTTTCAAGCCCCGGAAGATGCCAACTGGGCAGGGGTCGTTGAGTTTCAACCGCAACAACAACAACAACAACGTCAACAACAACAGCAGCCGCGTGCTCCAAGACGCCGTCAGAGACCAGCAGCGAGTCAAATCCAGGCATCAAGGCCTTCTACAAGTGAGCAACCCCAAGCACAGGAAGCAGGGCCTTCAAGTGCAGTTCCTGAATCTGAGCAAATCGCGCAAACACTAGAAGAAATATGGGCATCAGGACCCCATGCAAACGAAGACGTGGCCGCAGCATTAGTGGGTGAGCTGCTCAGTCCACCAGAAGGTGAAGATGACGTTTTTAGAGATGTAGAGGAATATGAGCCAGAGAGGGTGGATAAAGGTTTGACCTCATCAGATTCAGAATCAGATGATTTGGAGGAGCAGGAGGCTGAAGCTCCTGAATCAGTGGCTGCAGATCCCAGTATTCAAATCGGAACCTATGGATCTAGGTTGATAGTGAATGAAGCAGCAGGATCGAGGAGGAGAGAGGAAAGGGAATCTGACGATTCAGACTTCGAAGAGGAGGAAGTTGCTCCCTTGGTGACTAGGCAGAGGGCCAAGCGTCACCGGTTCATGCAAGGGTCAACATCAGCATCTGAAGCCCAACAGTCTCAAACCCAATCCCAACCACAAGCCACCGCTCCACCATCACCGCCACCTCAGCATCATGAGCCATATATTCCACCACCATTCATCCCTTCTCCCATTCAGTCCATTCCATCTACCTCAACCGCCTATGCTGAAAATCAGAGGTTTGTGCAACTCAAGGGACGTGTTGACTTCCAGCATGTTTAGATCTTAACCCTAACAAAGGCTGTCGGCGAGCTCCAGGCGCATAACGCAAATCTTGATAAGGACAATGCCGAATTAAGGAAGATTGTGGAGAATGTAAGGGACGAAAACACAGAATTAAAATCCTTTATTGCAGATCAGTCTTCAGAGATCCGATCAATGAGGTCCCTCCTTGAGCAGCTCATGAAAAATCTACAAGCTCAAGGGGAGACAAGTTGTAGGGATCAGGAGGTGCAGCGTAGAGAGGATGATGACGAAGGCAATGATCCGGTGCACATAATGAGAATGAGCCTGTAGATTTTCCTGCAGCTCAAGCTACACAAGTTCAGGGGGAGCCTAGTCAAGGTGAAGGAGAAATGGAGAAGCTAGTTCATCAAAACAGCCTACAGACTTTGAAATCAGTGAGATGATTGACACGCTTATGGATCTCGATGATGATCCAATGGATGTAGGTTTTGATTATGAAGATGAAGAGCTTGAAGAAGGTGAATTTGTGCCGGAAGAAATAGTTGACTGGCAATCTGATGATGAAGTAGTAGCTGATGAGGATGATGAAGCTGACGAAATAGTTGTACAGCAGAATCCTATCACGGACACTTACATGATAGATGGGGAGAATATTGTTAACGTAGATATAGTTAATGTGGCGTTGAATGCTCAGCCATCAACAGAAGAACCGGCTAGAGAACTTTCAAATGAACAGAAACGAAAGTTATGGTTCAGGGCTGAACAGAAAGATTTAGAGCTTAAGAAAACAATAAGAGTGCCTGGTACAGGAAAGTTGTCTGGAAGCATATTGAGCTGGTTTTTCGATCAAGAACTGCAGCTTTTTATAATCAAGAGAAAAGACGGGCTTCAGTACTTAAGGCGTACTCTAAGAGCATTCAATACACTACCAAAGGTCGAGATCAAAGCATTAGCTTGGAAAAATCTGATTAATATCGGGAATGATCCCTATGCAGACTTAATAGAGAAAATCATAAGAAAAGAGGGAAGATCCAGAAAATTCGTACATCTGAATCCAAGAGTGGGAAAAAGAGTAGAAGATCCTTCAAGGATAGATCCTCTTACCGGCCGACCTTGGATGAGAATTCAGTACAAACCAGTCAGATGTCTGAGGAACGTGCCTCTCAAGCGGATGCCACAGAATGTTTTGCAGAATCTACATTGGTGGTACGCCGATACTGAGACCGGGGAAGCAGTTATGGAAGATTTTGACGAAAAAGTCATTCTTAGAGTCTACGATCCGCTTCACCTGGTAAACCTCTCTAAAGAAGATCTTCAGATTTTGTATAATTGTAAGATCTTTAGTGACACACATATGGACGGTGAAGCTAGTAAGTATGAAATGTAGTAAAGGTATGTGTCGAGAAAGGTTTGTATGCTGGTAGTATTTTGAATCAATAAATAAACAATGTTCTTAAGTCAAATGTGTATATTATTAGAAGCTATCGTCAAGGGGGAGTCTGTTGGTACATCCTGTGTGACGATAGCAGTCTAAGTGATCTTACATTGTGATTTAGCATGTGTTTGTTATATATGTTATATATGGTTGATATTTATTAGTGTTTGTATGTTTGAACTTGATGTAACGTATTACAAGAAGTTCAAACATAAAGTTCAAAGATAAAATCAATCATAAGGTATTAACATAGGTTTCATCACTTAAGTGTTTAAGTGTATTGGCTAGATTCGAATTACATAAGGGAAGACATTCGAATCTGTGATAGATTCGAATGTGTCCTTAGATTCGAATACGCCCAGATTCGAGAATGTCATTGTGGACAGACTCGAATGGCCCTTGGGCCAGATTCGAGTTTGGCCCACATCAGACTCGAATCAGGGTCTATAATTAGGGATAGACTCGAGTCATTAGAGGACTTTTAGCAGAATTCGTGAGGAATTAAGCTTAAGGCGATCTCGAGTTTATCAGCTAGGTGAGTACCGTTTCGGAGAGAATTAGTTCGTAGGATCGTTCGTGTGTCGTTCGTTCAGCGTCTAATAGTCTCCGTGTTTCGTGGTTGAGAGTTGTCCGTCTAACCGTCAACGAGGATTCCGCACTCGTTCACGGATCCGCGTCTAGATAGATCTTGCAGTGGTAGACCTTACATTTTTAACCGGTTACGAATCTGGGCTATCTTTTCTGTAGTCTCCTGGATGATTTCCGGTCCGGTAATCTGACTATCTCCTACTTCAGCCCAACAAAGAGGTGATCGACACTTTCGCCCGTAGAGTGCCTCGAATGGGGCGGTCTTAATGCTCGAGTGATAGCTGTTGTTATAGGAAAACTCGACTAATGGCAGGTGTCTGTCCCAACTTTTGCCAAAATCGATGACACATGCCCTTAACATGTCTTCCAAAGTCTGAATCGTCCTTTCACTCTGACCATCCGTTTGCGGGTGATAGGCTGTGCTCATATCTAGGCGTGTACCCAGTGCTTCTTGCAATGACTGCCAAAATCTTGATGTGAACCGGCTGTCCCTGTCTGATATAATTGATACAGGTACTCCATGTCTTGAGACGACTTCTTTAAGATAGATTCGTGTTAACTTATCCATCTTATCAGTCTCCTTGATTGGCAGGAAATGTGCGGTTTTGGTAAGTCGATCCACAATCACCCAAATAGTGTCATAACCTCCAGAAGTTTTTGGCAACTTGGTGATGAAATCCATGGTGATGTTTTCCCACTTCCACTGGGGTATTTCTGGTTGAACTAGCAATCCTGATGGTTTTTGGTGCTCAGCCTTAACCTTCAAACATGTTAAGCACTTGCTGACATAGGTAGCAATGTCAGCCTTCATGTTTGGCCACCAGTACATTCCTTTCAAGTCGTGATACATTTTATCTGACCCTGGATGGATAGCATATCTTGTCTTATGCCCTTCATCCATGACCAGCTTCCTTACTTCTCCGAGTTTTGGTAGCCAAATTCTGCCCATGAAGTATCGACATCCATCTGGCTTAATTTCAAACTGCTTATCCATACCTCTCAAGGCTTCATCCAGTAGATTACCCTCCTTGACTGCTTCTTCTTGTGCCTTGCGGACTTGAGAGTTTAGGTTTGACTGTATAGTCATGACCAAAGCTCGGACTCTCAAGGGTTTAACTCGTTCCTTTCGGCTCAGGGCATCGGCTACGACGTTTGCCTTCCCCGGATGATAACGAATTTCGCAGTCATAGTCGCTAAGTAGTTCAACCCAACGACGCTGTCTCATATTTAGCTCTTTCTGATTCAGAATATGCTGAAGGCTTTTATGGTCTGTGAACACCGTGCACTTAGTTCCATACAGGTAGTGCCTCCATATTTTGAGAGCAAACACCACTGCTCCAAGCTCTAAGTCGTGAGTCGTATAATTCACCTCGTGAATTTTGAGCTGTCGTGATGCGTAGGCAATGACTTTATCCCTTTGCATGAGCACACAACCTAATCCATTGTGTGAGGCATCACAGTAGACCATAAAATTTTCAGTCCCTTCAGGTAAGGAAAGAATTGGTGCACTACACAATCTTTGCTTTAACTGCTGAAACGCCTTTTCTTGCTCTTCACCCCATATATACTTCACATCCTTCCGAGTCAATTCTGTTAAGGAACCTGCTATCTTTGAGAAGTTTTCTATAAATCGCCTATAATAACCGGCAAGTCCTAGAAATTGGCGGATTTCCGTGGGGGTTCTAGGAGTCGCCCAGTTCTTTATGGCCTCGATTTTTGATGGATCAACCTGGATTCCCTGGCTGTTGATCACATGTCCAAGGAATTTAACTTCTCGCAACCAAAATTCACATTTTGAAAATTTGGCGTATAACTGTTCCTTCTCTAACAACTCCAAGATCAGCTTGAGATGTTGTTCATGCTCCTCCTCATTTCTGGAATAGATGAGAATATCGTCTATGAACACTATTACAAATTTGTCCAGATACGGTTTACACACTCGATTCATGAGGTCCATGAATACGGCTAGTGCGTTTGTCAAACCGAATGGCATTACCTGGAATTTGTAATGTCCATAACGAGTTCTGAATGCTGTCTTGGGAATGTCTTCTTCCCGAACCTTTACTTGATGATAACCGGATCGCAGATCAATCTTAGAGTAGAAGCTAGATCTCTGTAGTTGGTCAAACAGGTCATCAATTCTGGGGAGAGGGTAGCGGTTCTTTACCGTTAACTTGTTTAGCTCTCGGTAGTCTATGCACATTCTGAAGGATCCGTCTTTCTTTTTCACGAACAAGACCGGAGCTCCCCAAGGTGAGGAACTTGGTCGAATGAATCCTTTATCCATCAACTCTTGTAATTGATTGGATAGCTCTTGCATCTCAGAAGGGGCGAGTCTATATGGGGCCCTTGCGACCGGTGTAGCTCCCGGCACCAAATCGATTTGAAACTCTACTTGCCTAGATAGCGGAAGTCCAGGCAAATCTTCCGGGAAGACCTTCGGATAGTCACAAACCACTGGAATATCCTCGAGTCGCTTCTCCTCCGACTCTTTTTCTATAATTTGTACCAGTACTGCATGACAACCTTTCCTAAGGCACTTTAATGTTCTTAGGCCGGATATGACGTTCAACTGTCGGTTCTTTCTTTCTCCTTGGACTGTTAGGAATTTCTTCTTGTGGAGTGGTATCCGTACCACTTTCTTACCACACAAAATCTCGGCATGATTGTGTGATAACCAATCCATACCAAATACTACATCAAAACTTCCAAGTTCTATAGGCATCAAGTCTATCTTAAAGGGATGATCTGCCAGCTTCATTGTGCATTCCTTAATGATACTACTTGCCTCTATTATTTTACCGTCAGCCACTTCTATAGTATAAGAGTTGTCTAAATGAAAAGGAGTGCCATTCAATTTCCTACTAAACTTATCAGATATAAAGCTCCTATCAGCCCTAGTATCAAAGAGTACGTAAGCGTAAATGTCATTTAAAAGAAACGTACCTGATACTACGTGGGGATCTTGACGAGCGTCACCTGCTCCTTACACAAAAGCTCTCCCCTGAGCTCCTCCACCATTCTTCAACTTCGGACACTCACTCTTGAAGTGCCCAGTAACTCCACATTCAAAGCAGCCTCTTTGATTTCCGCCATTGGCACCCGGGGTTCCAAACTTACAATCTTTGGTCATATGGCCAATACGTTTGCACTTTCCACAAGTTGGGCAGGGACCCTTGTTGTGATGAAAGGTGCATTAGGTGCAGTAAGGCTTGGTACCCGTGTAGCCTTTCCTCGATTCAGATACTGCTACATAAGCCCTGATGGTCTCGGGCTTCTTGGATTGCGAACCTGTGTTCTTTCCAGACTTGTCTTCCCACTTTCTCTTGTTTTCCCTGGCTTTGGCTTCGTTCCTCCGGGACACTTGATCCATCAGATTGTTGGCCATCCTGATGGCATCCTGTATGGTGGATGGGTTGGAGGCAGTGACATTACCTTGAATTTGAGGAGCGAGTCCCCAAATGTAACGTTCGATCTTTTTGTACTCCGGGGTCACCATCTGAGGGCACAGAATGCTCAGTTCATGAAATCGGTTGGTGTACCCCGCTACATCCGTTCCCTTCATCGACAGGTTCCAGAACTTCGATTCCATCTTCTGGAGTTCGTTTCTCGGACAGTACTCGTCTGTCGTCATTTGCTTCAACGCGGACCATGTGAGCTGGTAGGCTTCATCAATACTTACAAACTGGACATAGGAATTCCACCATCTGAGGGCTCTATCTTGTAGAGTGTGAGTAGCGAACTTCACCTTATCTCCTTCAGCACATCCGCTGATACGAAAGACAGATTCTAACTTCTCAAACCATCGTATCAAGCCAACGGCTCCTTCGGTTCCGTTGAAGTACCGGGGTTTGCAACTTAAAAATCCTTTATTTCCACAACCTTTTGCGTGGATTTCAGTTCCTCCCGTGGTGCGGCTAGCACCACCATCTCCATTAGCTGAGCTATTCCTATTTGCCTCATACGTGGCTATAGCGGCAGCCACTCTTTGTGCGACTAGTTCTTCAATGTCAGCAGCGTTCATTGCTCGTTTCGGCGGCATTATCTTAGAATTTTAAAGAAAAAGCATAGTGTAAGAAGTTGAATCTTAAAGAGGTAAATTTTCCTTAAAGCACAATACAATAATCATCAAACACAATTTCATAAATAACTTGCAATTTTTCATTAATCATTCGAAATTTTCTTACATTAGGAGCGGGTTATTACCCGAAAATTTTTGTCCTATACTATTACATGATATTTTTCCTACTATTACAAAGATAGATAGAAGTGCACTAAGTGTGGGAGTGATCAGGGGTCTCTTCCTTTTCCATCGCGTTTAGGCGCTGAGTCAGCTCATCGATCCGAGCTTGGCTTTCGGTTAGTTGCTGCCGAAGCTCATTCAGGTCATCCTGTTGGATGGTGAGAGCATGCTGGTTAGCCCAGTAGATGTTGGAGTTTTGTAACTCCTCCCGCTCTAAACGAGCGATCATCTCCCCGATATCTTGGTTAAGGGACCGAATCTGGTGATCATGCCTGGTAGACCGTGCTACCAAGAGTGGTATGGTTTGTTCGGTAGGCTCTTGGGTGAGTGACGGGACAGGTGCGGAGGATGGTCCTCCTATCTCGAAGTTGGGAGGAATTCCCTCCATCTGCCTCCATTCGCGGAGGGTCTCCGGTATCCAGCCCCATCGCCGGGCGTCTACCCGTCGGTGTGTGGTGGGGGATTGGGCTGGGGAGTCGGGACAGGAATAGACTCCCTTCTTGGTGGGTTCACCGGCTTTCGGGGTGTGTACAACATTTTGGGGCCGTTAGGGTAAGGCCTATACGGCTTATATGACGACTCGGCTGGATGGTATGGAACGCGAGCAGGACCGTTGGGGGCAATGGATCTTCTTCCTCCATCGGCTCCTCTTCCGTCTCCTCCATTGGATCTTCCGAGGAGTCCTCTTCTTCCGATGTTTCTTCTTCGGGGAAAATCTCAGTGGCCATGGGTAATGTCCCCTTTTTAATGTTGGAATGGAGTTTATGTCTGATCTTTCAACGAACAGACTCTGCTTTCCTCTTGTTTTGTGTGGACAATCCCATGCGTAATGTCCCCTTTTCTTACAAACATAGCAACGTGATCTTCTTTGTTTTCTTTGTGCAATTGTGAGCGGTGGAGTCTGAATCTGATCTTGTTGCTTCAATTTCAATCGTTGCATCTTCTGCTTGATCCATGAATCTTCTGTTGGAGAGTTCTCAAACCTGCTCTGATACCAATTGATGGAATTTCTTCGTCCCAGGGTGGATAGAACTCTCATGGCATATGGATCATTACATTCTGAAGCATATGATCCATTAAGAATATCTTGAACACTGTTGTTCATTATGTTCTCGTGTGCAGAAAAATTTGTGGACATAGGAACAGAAAGAAAATAGACAGAACTATATCTAATAATCACTTTTATTTCTGATAATCACACACCTAATACATACGGATACTTACATATATATAGACTTCTGTTTGTGTCCAAGAGACACACCTATTCGCAGTAAGGGTTGTAACTGTCTAAATGACAGTTACATTCAACTACCTTAAACCGGTTCATAATAATTCCGGTACTAAACATAGAATAGTTATATATTTACAATATTAATTGTCACATAATAAATTAACTAAGTTTCAATAACATTTATAACTTCTAACAATCTTCGCAGCCTGAATATTGGGGATTAAATTCCAGAAACTGTTGGTCTTAGACTTCTCTCAAAAATTGTTTTAAGGTTTGTTTAGTTAAGTTTGTACAGAGGCTACATCTTGTTTCAGTTTTATTTTATTTCTTCCCTTTGTAATTCTTGAGAGCACAATTCTCACCTGCTGGTGTTGATTTCTGGAGTGTTGTAGTGAGGTTTTGTTTGTAAGTAATAGGGTGACTTTTTCGCTTTGTAATTCTTGAGAGCACAATTCTCACCTGCTGGTGTTGAGTTCTGGAGTGTTGTAGTGAGGTTTTGTTTGTAAGTAATAGGGTGGCTTTTTCGCTGGTTGTTTTAAGGGTTCTTATTCAATGAATCTATCTATAGTTGTTTAAATCTAGTTGTTTGAGTTTATACATGAGTTTAACAGTTTTTTTTCATGTTATTATTGGACTCTTATCATTGAGAAAATACATAAAAGATTAACGCCATGGAAGGTTAAAAGACTCTCCGTTAGTGGCCGAGTTACTCTCGTAAAAAGTGTGTTAGGTTGTCTTCCTCTACATTTCTTTACTCTATTTCGTGCTCCGGCAAAAGTCTTAGTTCTGCTGGAAAGCATATGGTGCAGATTCTTTTGAAGGAATTGAAAGAATTAAATGGTTGATTTTGTTGGAAGCAAAGCATTTTCAATGTGATTTGCGTATGTATTTTAAATCAGTGAACTTTTTGTGTGTGAAAGGAGAAAGTATTTTTCATAGCATTCAAAACAAAATAAGGCTATAAATATGCCTTCATCAGAGAAAATGTGCACCCTAAAAACTTGGTCAAACTATGCATGCTCATGCACTCCATGCAATCCGGTAACATATCTAGACTATTTCTTTCAATAATCTTTTTCTGTTTATTTTAATTAAAACACTGAAATAATAATAATAATAATAATTCAACTAGTCAAGATTATTTTCAACATTCACCCCGCATAATCTTGACTCGTTTCTTCCTCAAAGCAGTGCCGACTCGTCTTCTTGAATCAAGATTGCTTCTTTCTCTTTGTCATTGTCTTTGTCCTTCCATTTTGTGCATTCATAGCTAAGATGCCCAAACTCTCCACAATCATAGCACCGAAAACCACTTTTGTCACCTCGCCATCTAGCTCTTCCTCGGCCTCTTCCTCATCTTTTGGCATTCCTTACACGACCTCTATCGTATCCACTACTTTCGCTGTGTTTTTGTTCACTTGTCCACATTAGTTGCCCTTGTTCTCCTTCCTTCTCACCATGACTTTTGAGTCTTTCTTCATACGCCTTAAGTCTTCCAACCGCTTCATCAAAGAGCATCGTATTCAACTCGAAACATTGTTTGATCGATGCCACAATTTGAAGGAACGACCTTGGCATTGCATCAAGTATCCTTCTTACCAATTCTTCTTCCTCAACTTCATGCCCAAGACTCCTCAACTTTGAAACTAGTACACTCAACTTAGTAGCAGAATCATCAACAACTTCACCTTCCTTCATCCTCAAACCTTCATCTCTCTTTTTAACGTTGCAACTCGAGCCGTACTTACCCGATCTACACCCAAGTATCGTGTTTTCAAGCCATCCCATACTTTCTTCGGGTCCGTGTGACTTGACATTACAACACCATTTCTTCTGGTATTGCTTGAAGCAAGAACGCTAGAGCTTGTTTTGATTTCTTAGCATTTGGCTCTTCCCCAAGAGTCCTCGGTTCCACCGTTTCCAATAGACCATGTGCATCCAATATGGACTTAACTTTGATAGCCCATACCGGATAGTTCGTTGCGGTCAAAATTGGAACTTGGTAAGACATCGTACCCGCCTCTTTTGCTTGTATCATCGCCATTCTTCACTTCTTTTTTTTATAAAACTTTGGTCTCGGTCTATCTTTCTTCCTTAGATGAGCTTACGGTCTCCGGTCACCTGCATCGGTCTATAGCTTAATGGTCTTCGGTCTCACGCCAGAGTATCGGTCTCACAGTCTTCTCGACGGTGTCGCTCTTTTGGCGGTCTTCGCTGCTAAGGCAGCCCGTCTTCACTCGCTCCTACATATCACATGAATTTTCCCTCCCAAAGAACCAAGCTCTAATCCCACTTGTTGGAAACAAAGCCTTTTCAATGTGATTTTCGTATGTATTTTAAATCAGAAGAGAACTGAACTTCTTTTATGTGAAATGAGAAAGTATTTTTCATAGCATTCAAAACAAAATAAGGCTACCCTAAAAACTTGGTCAAACTATGCATGCTCATGCACTCCATGCAATCCGGTAACAACCCTAGACTATTTCTTTCAATAATCTTTTTCTACTTATTTTAATTAAAACACTGAAATAATAATAATAGTTATTCAACTAGTCAAGATTATTTTCAACATATTTCTCATTCAATAGTAAAATCTTTGTATACAAAGAAATGCCCATCATATCACTAAAGATGGTAACTCTTTACCTTTGATGATTATTTTTTGGTGTAGATATAGCAAGATATTCACATACTAAAGATAAATACAAAGTTTGTTACAACATATATCTCTAATGGTCCCCTGTAGTCGAAGTGGGGGCGGGACAGATGATGAGACTGTCATGAAAATCGTTAAACAGAATCCGTGGAAGACCTTTGGAGAAGAGGTCCGCAATTTGGAAGCGTGTAGGAACATGTAAGACCCGCACCTCGCCACAATCGACTTTCTCACGTAAAAAATGTATATCCATTTCGATATGTTTCGTACCCTGATGTTGAACTAGGTTTCGAAGAGCAAAATAGCACTCACATTATCACAATAAAAAAGGTAGCTTTGTGAATTGGACAATGGAGTTCAATTAAAAGATTGTGAAGCTAACAAGATTCGGAAACAACGTTTGCAACTCCACAGTATTCGGCCTCTGCACTAGAAGTAGAAAGCAACGCTTGGCGTTTAGAGGACCTATTTAGTAAGTTATTGTCACACCCTGCTACCCCGGTTGGCAGCGAGGCGTGACGAGTGCGGAAGCGTAACCATAATCATAATGAACGACCACTATATGGACGTTTTTAAAATACATCGTTAAAGCTTTAAAGCATAGTAATGTTTTACATGAGAAATGAAGTTCACACAAATATAGAGATTTAATTACATAATTAAAATATCCAAAATAATGCAGCTAAATCTCCGTTAAATTGAATATGCATGCGACTCCATGGATGCGGAAGCTTGAAAGTAAAATACGTCCGAGGCATACTTGCCTTAACTTCCTGAAAATACACGCTAAAATACGTCAATAAAAATTGTTGGTGAGCTCATAGGTTTACACCTAAATCTGACTTGTATGGACAACAATAATAGAGGTTGAATTTATGAAATCATAAATTCCTTGTTATGTATTACATATAAACCATCATGCAACCGAAGCTTAATTTAAAATGAGTTTGCTCTGTGCAGTATTCCCATACGTAATACCGTTTGTTGAATATATATGCACCCGCTGTTAGCCAATCCAACTAACCCGAGTGGGGGACATGACTCCCAATAGATCTATCCACAATATATTCGCGCTTACAAATAAATGCAATTAACCGTTCATGGTATCAGAGCTAATGGAACCCAATGTGTAATACATAATAGAAATGAAAATATTTCCGTGTCCATATAAAAACAAAGCATGTATTTCATCCCCAAAACATAACAGTGTGAAAATAGGGGCTATGAGAACTCACCGGAATTGCGATGGCAAAAATCTAACGTAAAAAGCTTTTAGCGTAAAGTGACGGATGAGGCACCGAGCGAGATTAAACGGGTCCTAAATGATAATAAGGACTTAATATCTCTAATATATAGTGATATATACATATTTATAGATTTTTATGTCTTAAATCACCCAACATTACAAGTTTATAAATAAAATTTGCTTAAAACGTCAAGTTTATATATATATAATTTTCCAGCTTTTTCGGAGGTTTTTCGGCCTACTTTGAGGCTGTTTTTGACCAAGCTCCAAAATGTTTTAGACTTTGGTTTTCTAGTACATTAAACTACTATATACAAAGGATTTTTAGAATCAAGAATGGCCATTTTTTGAGTTGTTTAGGTTGGTGAAAAAGCTTGTTAAAAACACTATGTTGGCCATTTTTGAGCTGTCAAACTTTCGGTTTCCCAACTAATTTCTGGGGGTCTTAAACTTCAAAATAAACTATGAAAAATTACAGATCTATAGTTAAGACATAGTTCTAACTTTTGAGACAAGAATCAACCCATTTCGTTGAGCTATGAATTAGTTATGATTTTTCAAAGTCGATATAAAGTTTCTGCCGAAAATCCGTAGTTTATAAACTTAAAACAACTTATGATTCTTGTTGTTTATTCTAAGGCTATTTGTATAAAAGTTATAATAGTTATAAAAACACATATATATCACATGTTTTCATAATATTAGCACTTTTATAATGTGTTCATATATTCATAAACACCTTTAAAGAAACAACACAAAAATAAAAAACTAGAAACTTATAAACTTGAGTTTTTATGAAACTTGTTGTTGTAGGTGATTATATATATTATGCAAGAGTTATATAAACATAAATATAAGATGAAATAAGCTAGTATATACTTACTTTGATGTGTTTGGAGAATGAAAATGAGTAGAAAACTTGATCTTGAAAGAGTTGCACAAGAAATTCTCCTTGAACACTTGAAGAACAAAACAAATTTTGAGGTGGTGTGTGTGTGGCCCTTGTGGCCGGATTTGAGAGAGGGAGGGAGAGAGTTTTGGAGTTGATGAAGGTGTGAAGAATGAAGAGGATTTGGGTCTCTATTTATAGAGGAAAGTTGGAGGTTGAAATGATGTAAGATATGGAGGTTGAGTGTAAGATTTTAATGAAATGAAAGAGGGATGGATGTACTTAGTTGAATTAATCCCTCATATCATAAATTGATCGGATTAATTGATTTCCCGATTCATCGCACCGATGAATTTGATTCTAATTGAGTTGAATTTTCTAATAAACCTTGTTAATCACTTGATTAATTTCTAATGACCACTGATTAGGCTATAATTGACTATTAAATGTAGATTAGGTCATTATTGCTAACCTGGTTTAGTGCCGGATGTTACAGTCTCCCCCTGTTAAGGGAATTTCGTCCCGAAATTAGCTCGTGTTCTCCACTTCTTGAGTACTTGAGAACAGGTGAGGATATTTTTCCCGGAACTGATCTTCGCGTTCCCACGTAAATTCAGGACCTCGCTTAGAGTTCCATCTGACTTTTATTATCGGGATCCGACTGTGCTTGAGTTTCTTGACTTCTCGATCCATTATTTCTACAGGTTGCTCAATGAAGTTCAACTTATCGTCTAACTCCAGCTCGTCCATGGGTATAATGAGTAATTCATCAGCCAGACACTTCTTAAGATTGGACACGTGGAAGGTATTATGAACGCTACTAAGCTCTGGGGGTAGATCGAGTCGGTAAGCTACCGGGCCAATTCTTTTGGTGATCTTGAATGGTCCGATATAACGAGGATTGAGTTTTCCTCGTTTCCCAAAACGGATTACGCCCTTCCAAGGCGAGACTTTTAACATTACTTGATCTCCCTCTTGGAACTCCAAATCCTTCCGTCGAACGTCTGCATAACTTTTCTGCCGATCCCGCGCGATTTTTTGTTGGTACATCCTGTGTGACGATAGCAGTCTAAGTGATCTTACATTGTGATTTAGCATGTGTTTGTTATATATGTTATATATGGTTGATATTTATTAGTGTTTGTATGTTTGAACTTGATGTAACGTATTACAAGAAGTTTAAACATAAAGTTCAAAGATAAAATCAATCATAAGGTATTAACATAAGTTTCATCACTTAAGTGTTTAAGTGTATTGGCTAGATTCGAATTACATAAGGGAAGACATTCGAATCTGTGATAGATTCGAATGTGTCCTTAGATTCGAATATGCCCAGATTCGAGAATGTCATTGTCGACAGACTCGAATGGGACTTGGGCCAGATTCGAGTTTGGCCCACATCAGACTCGAATCAGGGTCTATAATTAGGGATAGACTCGAGTCATTAGAGGACTTTTAGCAGAATTCGTGAGGAATTAAGCTTAAGGCGATCTCGAGTTTATCAGCTAGGTGAGTACCGTTTCGGAGAGACCTAGTTCGTAGGATCGTTCGTGTGTCGTTCGTTCAGCGTCTAATAGTCTCCGTGTTTCGTGGTTGAGAGTTGTCCGTCTAACCGTCAACGAGGATTCCGCGCTCGTTCACGGATCCGCGTCTAGATAGATCTTGCAGTGGTAGACCTTACAAGTGCTATCAGAGCCTACGGAGTGTTCTTTGTGTTCTTCGTGTTCATCAGATATATTCTAGGTTTCTTGACGCTAGTTGGACGGTTTTTCTCTCAAAAACGTATTTTCAAGCTTAGCAAATTCATATTCGGGAAACACTTTGTGGTTTTTCACGTTTTTGATCGAAATCATTATTTTTCGTTAGAAAAATAGTGATTTAATCTGCAAAACGTCAAAAAATCAAAGTGTTAGTCGTTTTTCGAGTTTGCGGCGCTCGAATCTATAGGGGTAATTAGGGTTTCACTTTAGTCTCGAGTCTAACCTAAATACGCTCCTTTCGAGTCAATTTCAGAGGTTTTCGAATCTACCTAGTTTCGAGTCTGTTGCTTCATTCGAATAGGATCTCGAGTCTAGCTTAGTTTCGAGTTTATTTCGAGTCTAGTATTGTTTCGAATCTGGTGTTTCGAATCTGCTGAATTTCGAGTTTGCTGACCTTCGAATCTAAGGCCCTTCGACTCTAAGGATATCTCGAATCTGACATAATTTCGAATCTAATTGAATTTTAAAACTTAATCGAATTTAATCCCAAAAGATTTACCCTTAATTAGTTTCGAATCTACCTAGATTCGAAAAAGTTAGTCTAAATCAGTTTCGAATTAAATTAATTAAGTTCAAATTCAATTTCTTTAGAAAAGATGTCAAATCTTCAGAAATTCTTAGAAATGGACCACGAGGTTGGGAAGGCAAACGCCCCGCCTAAGCTGATGAAGGTTGAGGACTATTACTGGTGGAAGGACCGATTTACCGATTTCGTACGTTTCAACGATATGCGCATGTGGGTGTGCATAGATGAAGGGTATATTCCACCGGTATCTGAAGTTGAAGGCCGTCAAAAGGTCTTGTCATACCAGATGATGAAGGAGGATGACAAGCAATTATTTGAAGCCGAAAACAAAGCTTTCTCCATAATCCGTATGGCTTTACCTCAGGATATACTGCACACATTTCGGACTCAAAGGACGTCGAAGGAACTTTAGGAGTCTCTCGAGAAAAGGTGTGAGGGTAATCCTAGGGTACGTAGAAAGCGTACAGAGCTGTTGAAACAACAGTTTGCGATTTTCAAGGCAATTAAGGATGAACAGCTGGATGATATTATCACCAGGTTCTATCACCTGATAACGGAACTAGAAAGTCATGGAATTGAGTATTCTGATACTGACAAGAACAACAAGCTTCTTGATGCCCTACCAGCCAAATGGGCTATGTACGTGGCAATGATTAAGCTGAATGAGGACAAATACTATACTCAATCTCTCGATGACATTGTGGGAACGTTGAGGGCATATCACTTCGAGTTAATTAAGGCCGAGACTGATTACGAGCAAGTCCAGAATCCAGCAATGTATTTTGGAAAGACAACTAAATCTTCAGTGACAGCCGATCCGAAGACTGCTACAGCGTTTTTCACCGGAGAAACGTCATCACCAGCAGAGTCTGAAGACCCATTGAATCGCGCGTTCTTAGGATTAGGAAGATCGGAAGAACCGCAACCTCAAGTCCAACATGCATCGACAAGTCAGAGCTATTCGAAGATGCCCATGAGCGCAAAGTCAGCGGAAGAGCATCTGAATCTACTTGCTTCTTTTGTGGCCGCATACGGAAATTGTGTTCAAGGGAAGATTAACGATCCTGCTCTATGGGACGAAGATTACGATCAGGTCGACCCTGATGACTTAGAGGAAATGGATCTTAAGTGGCAACTGGCCATGGTGACCCAGAGGGTTAAAAGATTCATTAAGAGAACTGGAAGGAATTTGCAGATGAATAACAAGGGGATCGGGTTTGATAAGTCCAAGGTGAAATGCTATAACTGTCAAGGACTAGGACACTTCGCCAGGGAGTGCCAGAGGCCAAAGGTAGAGACATACCAGGGGCAGAGCCAACATCAGGGACAATTCCAAAATCAGTCCCAACAAAGATACCTTCCGAGTTCCTCATCTGGACAAGCCAATCTAGCTGGTTTACTATCGAACGTCACTTCAGATCGACAGCTAGATGGTACGTATGATTGGAGTTCACATCCTGAGTCCAATGCTAGAGCCTTCATGGCTGAAGTTACTGAAACTGGATGTGATGGGGATGAGCAGACCACACGGGACAGCAGTCCGATGTGGGTAGAAAAGGCGAATGATCAGACAGTGCTGGAGTTTGCTGCTCAGATGGCCAACGTGGAATCTGATAACTCAAAGGTTAATCTGTCGTATTCTCTATTTCGTGAATTATGTGCTTTATGTGTTAGTTCTAACGATAGGTTAAATGTAATCTTAGACTCACAGAAGACCATAACTGCTCAAAATGAAAACTTAAAAATTGAAAATGCTAGCCTAAATGATATTAAGCAAGATCTAAAAGAAAAGCTTAAGGCTGATGCTCAAGACGTAGTAGTTCTAAAAGACAAACTCAGTGAGCAGTGTGTTAGGATAGAACTTATGTATGAGCACGTAGAGGCCTTGACAAAAAGTCTTAAGGACAAGGATATAGAGCTAGCAGAGACCAAGGTTAAGGTAGCAGAGGCAAATAGCAAGCTGGAAAAGTTTAGGAATTCGAGCCTAAATCTAGGGAAAGTCTTAGATGCCCAAAGACAGTCTAAGAAGCCTGTAGGTCTAGGTTTTCACGAAATTCCTCCACCGTTCAATGCAAATTATGTGCCTCAGCCTCAGGAGAACACTGACAAATCAGTCGACTTAGAGGACCTACCTACACCATCACCAGAGCCTATAGTTGACAATACACCTAAGGTGGCTGACTCAACCGTCAAAGTCAAGAAAGTGAAATTTGTGTCTTCCTCCAGTGAAACACCTGCAGGAAAACAGAAAATTTCTTGGGCTGACCAGGTCGATGAGGCAGACACAGTAGATGTACCAAAGGAGATAGACACTAGTGAGAGACCTAGATCTAAGGGAACACACAAAAAATCCATAGATAAGATGTCTTGCTTTAGATGTCACGAGAAGGGGCATGTTGCTTCTCACTGTCCACTTAGGAAAGCCGATGTTACCCCTAAGACAATGAACCCAACACCTGTTAAGCCCTCAGCCAGTGTAGCAAGCAGCAGTAGTTCTCAACCTACCGAGAAAACTGTGCAGGCCGCACCCAAACAAGTTGTGAAAAACACACCGGTTAAGGTTGGACCAAAGGAAGTGATTAGGACAAATTCACCGAATCGTGTCAATAATCAATCTAGGTCAGCACCTCAACAAGTCTATAGGAGCACCACACCTAGCAGGTCACATACTCCAGTTAGGTCTCATACTCCAGTTAGACAGTATGCACCGGTAAGAGCTCAGGGATCACAGTCAGAAATGGCATATAATAGGAATTATTCTAGAGCTCCACAACAAATGCCTACACCAAGGCAAAGAGTGAACTTAAATCACTCGGCACCACAACAGAATTCAGTTCAAAGGCCCAAGTCACCTGAAAGGCGAGATGGGTACTTGAAAGAGTTCACGTATGTGGACGAGAATGGTATTACCAAGTCATTCATGGCTTGGGCTCCCCGTGATAACTAACCTCTTTTCTTTCATGTGCAGGAGATAACTACAGGTCCAAACAACAAGTGGTTCGTCGACAGTGGTTTCTCCAGGCACATGACGGGGGAAAGAAGTCTACTCACAGACTTCAAGGGAGGTAATAGGGGATTCGTATCATTCGCAGGAAACAAAGGTGGAAATATCACGGGTACCGGAGTGGTCACTAATGGGACAATCAAGTTGGACCAAGTTTATCACGTTGATAAACTGGTTCATAATCTCATTAGTGTATCTCAAATCTGTGATAAGAAGAACTCAGTGTTATTTACTGACACTGAGGCGTTAGTGCTAAAGCCGGGATTCAAAATTCCTGAAGAATGGGTATTGATGCGGGCGCCAAGGAAGAACGAATTATACATGTTGGATATGAACAAGCCGGAGACTTCGATGGGGCCAATCTGTCTACTATCCAAAGCTTCAGAGACGGAATCAGTACTGTGGCACAGACGCATGGCTCACCTGCACCTAAGAAAGATGAATTACATAACGAAGAATGGACTGGTGCAGGGTGTGCCCATGAAAAGTTTTCAGTTCGAGGACAAGTGTCTACCTTGCATGAAGGGCAAACAGCATAAGAAGACACACAAGTCCAAGAAGCAGAACTCCATAGCCTCAACATTCGATTTGTTGCACATGGACCTTTTCGGCCCAATCAACAAAAGGAGTATCGGAGGTAGTTGGTACTGCTTAGTTATCACTGACGATTACTCACGTTTTTCTTGGGTTTTCTTTTTAGGTACGAAGGACGAGACGGCTGCAAAGCTCATCGGGTTCTTGGACCAAGTGGAGAACTCATACGGAACTAGGGTTAAACATATTCGTAGTGATAATGGGACTGAATTCAAAAACACTGTAATTTGTGTATATTGCCTATCAAAGGGCATAGTGCATCAATTCAGTGCACCATATGAACCTCAACAGAATGGGGTGACCGAACGTAAAAATAGAACTTTAATTGAAGCTGCAAGGACTATGCTTTCGGATTCAAAGCTTCCTACCATGTTTTGGGGGGAGGCAGTGAATACCGCGTGCCATATTTTAAACCGAGTCCTTACAGTCAAATCTTTAAACAAAACATGTTATGAAATTTTGAATAAACGGCCACCTAACTTAACTGGATTCGAACCGTTTGGAGTACCATGCACTCTTTTAAGAACAAAACATCAACCGAAGTTTGGTGAAAAGGCTGACGAAGGATACTTCCTAGGTTATGTGCCGAACTCTCCAAACAAACGGGTGTTTAACAAAACAACTGGTACTGTGGAGATTGTGTATAATATTGAAGTCACAAGTTATACACATGAACCCCAAACTGGTCCGGAATGGATATTTGACTATGATAAGTTATTTGAGTCATTTAACATTCCTTTGGATGATAATGCAGGTATAATCGAAAAGGACATGGCGACGTTGCATCTGAACGATGATGGCCAAATCTTTCCGAGGACCACGTTCGAATCTACATCTGAGCCTGCTGCGACTTTAGATAGATCTCCAGAAGTTGCTGATCAAGAGGCACCTACCACTGAGAATCTGACTCAAGCATCGAGTTCCAACTCTGAGGAAAACGTCCGTGAGGAGGAAAATGTAGAAGCTGAGCCTGTTCCCCCATTAGGTGAAATAGGATCCAACTTAGGAGATAATCTAAGGGTTGACGAGATAGAGACCTCTAGGATTAACAAGAATCATCCAATAGAAAGCATCATAGGAAATCCGAACGAGGGTGTGAGGACTAGGAGTAGTGTAAATAACAACACAGTGTTGTTGTCGATGATAAACGACTCCGAGGCATATCACACATGTCTCTATTCGTGTTTCATATCGCAAGTAGAGCCTAAAAATGTGCAAATGGCACTTAAGGATAACTCCTGGGTTGAAGCGATGCAGGAAGAACTTTCGCAATTTAGGAAACTAGAAGTGTGGGAGTTAGTTCCGTTACCTCGAGGGGAGATTGCAATAGAAACCAAATGGGTTTTTAAGTGCAAAAGAGACGATCGGGGTATAGTCACGCGCAACAAGGCTAGGTTAGTTGTAAAGGGTTTCAACCAAGAGGAGGGAATCGATTACAACGAGGTTTTTGCACCAGTAGCAAGGCTGGAAGCCATTAGGTTGTTTCTAGCGTTTGCCTCCTTCAAAGGCTTTAAGGTATATCAACTAGACGTTAAGAGTGCATTCCTGTATGGGAAAGTGAAGGAGTTGGTGTATGTAGAACAACCGCCAGGATTTACAGATCCAAAATATCCTGATAGAGTATATCGCTTAGATAAGGCTCTTTATGGATTACATCAGGCACCTAGGGCGTGGTATGAGACCCTATCCAACCATCAATTAGAAAACGGTTTTGAAAGGGGTAGGATAGATAGTACCTTGTTTGTTAAGAGGAAGGGCGATCACTTTATCTTGGTGCAAGTGTACGTCGATGATATCATCTTTGGATCATCAGACGAACAGATGTGCAAAGATTTCGAGAAGGTGATGAAGTCTAAGTTCGAGATGAGTGCTATTGGAGAGTTAAATTTCTTTTTAGGGTTACAAGTTGACCAGAAGAAGGAAGGCATGTTTATCCATCAGACCAAATATGTCTATGACATTTTGGAGCGTTTCGGGATGGAAGGAACAAAGTTGACTGCCCACTTCAGCACGCCGATTCAAGTGAATCACAATCTCGGGCCGGGTACTGAGAGTGATACCGATGTGGATCCGACGTTATATCGGGCCATGATTGGGTCACTTATGTATTTAACTGCTTCAAGACCTGACATTATGTTTGCTGTGTGTATTTGTGCTAGGTTTCAAGCGAATCCAAAGGAGATGCATATGAAAGCTGTGAAGCGGATTCTACGATACCTCAAGTCGAAACCGAAGCTGGGACTTTGGTATCATGCGGAGGGAGATCTAGAGTTGGAGGCGTTCACAGATTCTGACTACGGAGGATGCAGCTTGACGCGCAAATCAACGACTGGAGGTTGTCAGTTCCTAGGAGGGAGATTGGTATCCTGGCAATGCAAGAAACAAACGTCGGTAGCCGTGTCAACGTGCGAGGCCGAGTATGTTGCTGCTGGTAGTTGCTGCTCACAGGTTCTGTGGATACAACAACAATTGCGGGATTACGGTTTGGCTTACACTCAAACTCCAATTAGGATAGACAATCAATCTACAATTGCTATAACTAATAATCCAGTTAAACACAACAAAACAAAGCACATAGACATAAGGCATCATTTTATTCGTGATTGTGCTGAAAAGAACTTAATCAAACTGGTAAAAGTGGCAACAGAAGATAATAATGCAGATTTATTTACCAAAGCGTTTGATAAGTCACGGTTTGAGTATTTAATTCAACTGAATGGAATGCGCAACCCAGAGTAATTTGGCCTTAGTAGTAGTAATTTATTTTCTTTTAGAGTCTTAGTATTTCTTTCTTTACAGTAGTCTGCTAATTTAGGAAAGTTTCTATTTTTAGTAAGTTTCTATTCTTAGTAAGTTAGTAGGTTAGCTTATTTTACTGCTTTTCTTATGAAAAACAAAAGAAAAAAGAGAGAAAATTACAAAATTACAAAAAAAAAAAGAGAATATCAGAAAAAAGAGTTAAGTCTTAGATACATAGGTTCAAAGTGACGAAAATTAGCACAGTCGTTACAAACTCTAAGTGTTTAGGCTTTCACACATAATGCAACTAAATTCTAAGTGTTATACTTTAGTTAGTTTGATGTGTTGGTAGGCATAATACATCTAGGGAATCTCAAGGCTAATAAAATAATCTAGAAAAAGTCAAGCGTGTCACTAACTTAGATGTACGACCAATCGGTCTTAATTTTTATGTACAAGACATACAAACTCTGAGTCTAAATGAGGTATGCAAACTTTCTGGGGATGTATGGCAACATCAAATACATCTGAAAATGGAAAGAATAGAAATATCATATAAAACTGAGAGTCGAAAACATGCAACTCTGTTGTACGTAAGTACAGACCTGTTGTCTCTGTTTAGATTCGGGTTAGCAGATATGTCGCTTTGTTGTACGTCAGTACAGACCTGTCACCGCTGTCTGCTAACTTTAAAAATAAACCTTAAGTCGAACTAAGACACTCTGTTGTATGAAAATACAGACCTGTGTCCGATGTTTGTCTTTTAAAGAAAGTTTGCAAATACCAACAAGTTAGACTCTTTGTCTGTGTGCCTTGATCATAAAAGTATGTCTATGTCTGAGTCACGTAAAATAATTTCCTGATAAATAAAAATGCCAAGGGATATTCCGAAATGTAGAATGTTTAACGGGGTAAAATACCAACAATCGGCTAAATAGATATGTCACGACAAACAATCAAAAGGAATAAAAAATTCCTAAGTGTGAAAGTTTAAGTACTGAAAGTAAGTATCTGACATCGCTATCTGATTGAACCTTTCTTAGACTATACTCATCAAAAATATTTTGTTCAGTATTTAGCTTAGCATGTAAATTTTTAAGTATAGCTTAAGTCTAGAATAAATTTTTTGGTCAAAATTTTATTTTATTTTATTTTATTTTATTTTATTTTATTTTTACCTTAGTTTATTTTATTTTATTTTAGTTTAATTTTTACTTAGGTAAAAGGTCAAAAGTTACTGAGGGTGCATTCAAAGTTGGATAAAATAAACATTGTGTGCACTATCTTGAGCTTAGGGTAAAAGAATTGGCATAGTTTATCTGATTACACGATACCGTAGAAAAAGGTTGGAAAAGTTGAAATTATTTCAAAATTTTTGAAATTTTTCTAAGTGTTGGTGGTTTCGAATCTAAGACAGACTCGAATAAGGAGTACTTCGAATCTGTCAGTAGATTCGAATCTATGCTTAGAATCGAGGGTTGGTGGTATATATAGGTCAACAGTGAAGTCATTTAAGACTTACTGTTTTCGAATCTATACACTCGAGTCTGAAGGCGATTTCGAATCTAATCTCGAATCTATCGTAACTCTCCTAAACGACATTTTGTCGAGTCTCTTACTTGGTGTTTCGATTCTACAGATACTTATAGGTATAATCAACCGGATTGTACAAGATTTGTGTAGTTAACTTTTATACACAATTTCAGGCCAAATCATCGATTTTTGAGTGTTTAATAGTCGAAATAGGATTTTTGCAAAATTACTAATTTTGGACTGATAAACAGTTGAATTAAAAGCATAAATCCTTGATTAGAACCTAGTTGAACTAATGTATGTGATTTGCTAAGTTCAATATGGTTAAAATCTTGGGTTTTTGTTGAAATAAAGGCCGTCGGCTTTTCGAATCTGTTCATAGGGATTTTCTCGATTCTGTCATTAGATTCGAGAAGCCCAGGGACTTCGAATCTGTCATTAGACTCGAACAGAGACTTATTTGAATCTGTTACATTCGAATCTGTTTCCTTCGAATCTGTACTTTATTTACTTTAGTTAATTTAAATTTTATTAAACTTGTAGAAATTTAATTGTGTTAGATTTTGTACTTAAACAAGTACAAAATAAAACAAATTTGAATTTAAACAAGTTTATTGATTTTTAATGAGTCTAACAGTTTTGTTTATTGTGCAGAAATGGCGGTTCGAGCATTTGTTCCGAAGCATAATATGGTCTTTAATCCCGACAATAATATCCCTGAGGCGCAGGGTTATCGCCAAATATTGGATTTCCTAGCTGAATCTAGGATTAGCTTTGCTCTGTACCATAACATCCCAATAGTTCTTCCATATGTACGGCAGTTTTACGAGCATTTGCAAGTTGATTGCACTGTCACCCCGACAGTTCTAAGAACTAGAATCGCTGGACAGCCGTTAGTCTTTTCTGCAGACATGTTGCGTCAGGTTCTGCAGTTGGGATCTCAGGAACAAGAAGATGGGCCTATTGACTTTCCGTTAAGTATTAGGCAGACTGCTTTTCTGAGGATGGGATACAGTTTAGATGTTGCAAAGTCGTCGTACATGAAGAGTGGCCTGATTGGGCAATGGAGATTCTTGGTGCATGTATTCATGGTCTGTTTTGCGCCGAAGAAAGCTGGATTTGATTATATAGTGTCAAAGATCCAATCTAGGGTTATTGCATTGGTATACAATCGGAAGTTCAGCTTTTCACAGATGTTCTTCTTGGAGTTCGTTCATCAGATTACGGCTCCAGAAAGGGAAAGATTTTTGTTGTACCCAAGGTTCATTATGATGATGATAAGGCACTTCTTGCCAAACTTGCCGCCGTCAAATGACTTTCTGAGTGTTAATATTATGGACAAACGGATTTTCGCTGATTGTTCCTCACACCGAGGAAGAGTGGCTGTTCCTGTTGCTCGTCCATTATTCGGAGCTATTTTGGATAGAAATTTTCAAGCCCCGGAAGATGCCAACTGGGCAGGGGTCGTTGAGTTTCAACCGCAACAACAACAACAACAACGTCAACAACAACAGCAGCCGCGTGCTCCAAGACGCCGTCAGAGACCAGCAGCGAGTCAAATCCAGGCATCAAGGCCTTCTACAAGTGAGCAGCCCCAAGCACAGGAAGCAGGGCCTTCAAGTGCAGTTCCTGAATCTGAGCAAATCGTGCAAACACTAGAAGAAATATGGGCATCAGGACCCCATGCAAACGAAGACGTGGCCGCAGCATTAGTGGGTGAGCTGCTCAGTCCACCAGAAGGTGAAGATGACGTTTTTAGAGATGTAGAGGAATATGAGCCAGAGAGGGTGGATAAAGGTTTGACCTCATCAGATTCAGAATCAGATGATTTGGAGGAGCAGGAGGCTGAAGCTCCTGAATCAGTGGCTGCAGATCCCAGTATTCAAATCGGAACCTATGGATCTAGGTTGATAGTGAATGAAGCAGCAGGATCGAGGAGGAGAGAGGAAAGGGAATCTGACGATTCAGACTTCGAAGAGGAGGAAGTTGCTCCCTTGGTGACTAGGCAGAGGGCCAAGCGTCACCGGTTCATGCAAGGGTCAACATCAGCATCTGAAGCCCAACAGTCTCAAACCCAATCCCAACCACAAGCCACCGCTCCACCATCACCTCCACCTCAGCATCATGAGCCATATATTCCACCACCATTCATCCCTTCTCCCATTCAGTCCATTCCATCTACCTCAACCGCCTATGCTGAAAATCAGAGGTTTGTGCAACTCAAGGGACGTGTTGACTTCCAGCATGTTCAGATCTTAACCCTAACAAAGGCTGTCGGCGAGCTCCAGGCGCATAACGCAAATCTTGATAAGGACAATGCCGAATTAAGGAAGATTGTGGAGAATGTAAGGGACGAAAACACAGAATTAAAATCCTTTATTGCAGATCAGTCTTCAGAGATCCGATCAATGAGGTCCCTCCTTGAGCAGCTCATGAAAAATCTACAAGCTCAGGGGGAGACAAGTTGTAGGGATCAGGAGGTGCAGCGTAGAGAGGATGGTGACGAAGGCAATGATCCCGGTGCACATAATGAGAATGAGCCTGTAGATTTTCCTGCAGCTCAAGCTACACAAGTTCAGGGGGAGCCTAATCAAGGTGAAGGAGAAATGGGAGAAGCTAGTTCATCAAAACAGCCTACAGACTTTGAAATCAGTGAAATGATTGACGCGCTTATGGATCTCGATGATGATCCAATGGATGTAGGTTTTGATTATGAAGATGAAGACCTTGAAGAAGGTGAGTTTGTGCCGGAAGAAATAGTTGACTGGCAATCTGATGTTGAAGTAGTAGCTGATGAGGATGATGAAGCTGACGAAATAGTTGTACAGCAGAATCCTATCACGGACACTTACATGATAGATGGGGAGAATATTGTTAACGTAGATATAGTTAATGCGGCGTTGAATGCTCAGCCATCAACAGAAGAACCGGCTAGAGAACTTTCAAATGAACAGAAACGAAAGTTATGGTTCAGGGCTGAACAGAAAGATTTAGAGCTTAAGAAAACTATGAGAGTGCCTGGTACAGGAAAGTTGTCTGGAAGCATATTGAGCTGGTTTTTCGATCAAGAACTGCAGCTTTTTATAATCAAGAGAAAAGAAGGGCTTCAGTACTTAAGGCGTACTCTAAGAGCTTTCAATACACTACCAAAGGTCGAGATCAAAGCATTAGCTTGGAAAAATCTGATTAATATCGGGAATGATCCCTATGCAGACTTAATAGAGAAAATCATAAGAAAAGAGGGAAGATCCAGAAAATTCGTACGTCTGAATCCAAGAGTGGGAAAAAGAGTAGAAGATCCTTCAAGGATAGATCCTCTTACCGGCCGACCTTGGATGAGAATTCAGTACAAACCAGTCAGATGTCTGAGGAAGGTGCCTCTCAAGCGGATGCCACAGAATGTTTTGCAGAATCTACATTGGTGGTACGCCGATACTGAGACCGGGGAAGCAGTTATGGAAGATTTTGAAGAAAAAGTCATTCTTAGAGTCTACGACCCGCTTCACCTGGTAAACCTCTCTAAAGAAGATCTTCAGATTTTGTATAATTGTAAGATCTCCAGTGACACACATATGGACGGTGAAGCTAGTAAGTATGAAAATGTAGTAAAGGTATGTGTCGAGAAAGGTTTGTATGCTGGTAGTATTTTGAATCAATAAATAAACAACGTTCTTAAGTCAAATGTGTGAATTATTAGAAGCTATCGTCAAGGGGGAGTCTGTTGGTACATCCTGTGTGACGATAGCAGTCTAAGTGATCTTACATTGTGATTTAGCATGTGTTTGTTATATATGTTATATATGGTTGATATTTATTAGTGTTTGTATGTTTGAACTTGATGTAACGTATTACAAGAAGTTCAAACATAAAGTTCAAAGATAAAATCAATCATAAGGTATTAACATAGGTTTCATCACTTAAGTGTTTAAGTGTATTGGCTAGATTCGAATTACATAAGGGAAGACATTCGAATCTGTGATAGATTCGAATGTGTCCTTAGATTCGAATACGCCCAGATTCGAGAATGTCATTGTGGACAGACTCGAATGGCCCTTGGGCCAGATTCGAGTTTGGCCCACATCAGACTCGAATCAGGGTCTATAATTAGGGATAGACTCGAGTCATTAGAGGACTTTTAGCAGAATTCGTGAGGAATTAAGCTTAAGGCGATCTCGAGTTTATCAGCTAGGTGAGTACCGTTTCGGAGAGAATTAGTTCGTAGGATCGTTCGTGTGTCGTTCGTTCAGCGTCTAATAGTCTCCGTGTTTCGTGGTTGAGAGTTGTCCGTCTAACCGTCAACGAGGATTCCGCACTCGTTCACGGATCCGCGTCTAGATAGATCTTGCAGTGGTAGACCTTACATTTTTAACCGGTTACGAATCTGGGCTATCTTTTCTGTAGTCTCCTGGATGATTTCCGGTCCGGTAATCTGACTATCTCCTACTTCAGCCCAACAAAGAGGTGATCGACACTTTCGCCCGTAGAGTGCCTCGAATGGGGCGGGCTTAATGCTCGAGTGATAGCTGTTGTTATAGGAAAACTCGACTAATGGCAGGTGCCTGTCCCAACTTTTGCCAAAATCGATGACACATGCCCTTAACATGTCTTCCAAAGTCTGAATCGTCCTTTCACTCTGACCATCCGTTTGCGGGTGATAGGCTGTGCTCATATCTAAGCGTGTACCCAGTGCTTCTTGCAATGACTGCCAAAATCTTGATGTGAACCGGCTGTCCCTGTCTGATATAATTGATACAGGTACTCCATGTCTTGAGACGACTTCTTTAAGATAGATTCGTGTTAACTTATCCATCTTATCAGTCTCCTTGATTGGCAGGAAATGTGCGGTTTTGGTAAGTCGATCCACAATCACCCAAATAGTGTCATAACCTCCAGAAGTTTTTGGCAACTTGGTGATGAAATCCATGGTGATGTTTTCCACTTCCACTGGGGTATTTCTGGTTGAACTAGCAATCCTGATGGTTTTTGGTGCTCAGCCTTAACCTTCAAACATGTTAAGCACTTGCTAACATAGGTAGCAATGTCAGCCTTCATGTTTGGCCACCAGTACATTCCTTTCAAGTCGTGATACACTTTATCTGACCCTGGATGGATAGCATATCTTGTCTTATGCCCTTCATCCATGACCAGCTTCCTTACTTCTCCGAGTTTTGGTAGCCAAATTCTGCCCATGAAGTGTCGACATCCATCTGGCTTAATTTCAAACTGCTTATCCATACCTCTCAAGGCTTCATCCAGTAGATTACCCTCCTTGACTGCTTCTTCTTGTGCCTTGCGGACTTGAGAGTTTAAGTTTGACTGTATAGTCATGACCAAAGCTCGGACTCTCAAGGGTTTAACTCGTTCCTTTCGGCTCCGGGCATCGGCTACGACGTTTGCCTTCCCCGGATGATAACGAATTTCGCAGTCATAGTCGCTAAGTAGTTCAACCCAACGACGCTGTCTCATATTTAGCTCTTTCTGATTCAGAATATGCTGAAGGCTTTTATGGTCTGTGAACACCGTGCACTTAGTTCCATACAGGTAGTGCCTCCATATTTTGAGAGCAAACACCACTGCTCCAAGCTCTAAGTCGTGAGTCGTATAATTCACCTCGTGAATTTTGAGCTGTCGTGATGCGTAGGCAATGACTTTATCCCTTTGCATGAGCACACAGCCTAATCCATTGTGTGAGGCATCACAGTAGACCATAAAATTTTCAGTCCCTTCAGGTAAGGAAAGAATTGGTGCACTACACAATCTTTGCTTTAACTGCTGAAACGCCTTTTCTTGCTCTTCACCCCAGATATACTTCACATCCTTCCGAGTCAATTCTGTTAAGGAACCTGCTATCTTTGAGAAGTTTTCGATAAATCGCCTATAATAACCGGCAAGTCCTAGAAATTGGCGGATTTCCGTGGGGGTTCTAGGAGTCGCCCAGTTCTTTATGGCCTCGATTTTTGATGGATCAACCTGGATTCCCTGGCTGTTGATCACATGTCCAAGGAATTTAACTTCTCGCAACCAAAATTCACATTTTGAAAATTTGGCGTATAACTGTTCCTTCTCTAACAACTCCAAGATCAGCTTGAGATGTTGTTCATGCTCCTCCTTATTTCTGGAATAGATGAGAATATCGTCTATGAACACTATTACAAATTTGTCCAGATACGGTTTACACACTCGATTCATGAGGTCCATGAATACGGCTGGTGCGTTTGTCAAACCGAATGGCATTACCTGGAATTTGTAATGTCCATAACGAGTTCTGAATGCTGTCTTGGGAATGTCTTCTTCCCGAACCTTTACTTGATGATAACCGGATCGCAGATCAATCTTAGAGTAGAAGCTAGATCTCTGTAGTTGGTCAAACAGGTCATCAATTCTGGGGAGAGGGTAGCGGTTCTTTACCGTTAACTTGTTTAGCCCTCGGTAGTCTATGCACATTCTGAAGGATCCGTCTTTCTTTTTCACGAACAAGACCGGAGCTCCCCAAGGTGAGGAACTTGGTCGAATGAATCCTTTATCCATCAACTCTTGTAATTGATTGGATAGCTCTTGCATCTCAGAAGGGGCGAGTCTATATGGGGCCCTTGCGACCGGTGTAGCTCCCGGCACCAAATCGATTTGAAACTCTACTTGCCTAGATAGCGGAAGTCCAGGCAAATCTTCCGGGAAGACCTTCGGATAGTCACAAACCACTGGAATATCCTCGAGTCGCTTCTCCTCCGACTCTTTTTCTATAATTTGTACCAGTACTGCATGACAACCTTTCCTAAGGCACTTTAATGTTCTTAGGCCGGATATGACGTTCAACTGTCGGTTCTTTCTTTCTCCTTGGACTGTTAGGAATTTCTTCTTGTGGAGTGGTATCCGTACCACTTTCTTACCACACAAAATCTCGGCATGATTGTGTGATAACCAATCCATACCAAATACTACATCAAAACTTCCGAGTTCTATAGGCATCAAGTCTATCTTAAAGGGATGATCTGCCAGCTTCATTGTGCATTCCTTAATGATACTACTTGCCTTTATTATTTTACCGTCAGCCAGTTCTATAGTATAAGAGTTGTCTAAATGAAAAGGAGTGCCATTCAATTGCCTACTAAACTTATCAGATATAAAGCTCCTATCAGCCCTAATATCAAAGAGTACGTAAGCGTAAATGTCATTTAAAAGAAACGTACCTGATACTACGTGGGGATCTTGACGAGCGTCACCTGCTCCTTACACAAAAGCTCTCCCCTGAGCTCCTCCACCATTCTTCAACTTCGGACACTCACTCTTGAAGTGCCCAGTAACTCCACATTCAAAGCAGCCTCTTTGATTTCCGCCATTGGCACCCGGGGTTCCAAACTTACAATCTTTGGTCATATGGCCAATACGTTTGCACTTTCCACAAGTTGGGCAGGGACCCTTGTTGTGATGAAAGGTGCATTAGGTGCAGTAAGGCTTGGTACCCGTGTAGCCTTTCCTCGATTCAGATACTGCTACATAAGCCCTGATGGTCTCGGGCTTCTTGGATTGCGAACCTGTGTTCTTTCCAGACTTGTCTTCCCACTTTCTCTTGTTTTCCCTGGCTTTGGCTTCGTTCCTCCGGGACACTTGATCCATCAGATTGTTGGCCATCCTGATGGCATCCTGTATGGTGGATGGGTTGGAGGCAGTGACATTACCTTGAATTTGAGGAGCGAGTCCCCAAATGTAACGTTCGATCTTTTTGTACTCCGGGGTCACCATCTGAGGGCACAGAATGCTCAGTTCATGAAATCGGTTGGTGTACCCCGCTACATCCGTTCCCTTCATCGACAGGTTCCAGAACTTCGATTCCATCTTCTGGAGTTCGTTTCTCGGACAGTACTCGTCTGTCGTCATTTGCTTCAACGCGGACCATGTGAGCTGGTAGGCTTCATCAATACTTACAAACTGGACATAGGAATTCCACCATCTGAGGGCTCTATCTTGTAGAGTGTGAGTAGCGAACTTCACCTTATCTCCTTCAGCACATCCGCTGATACGAAAGACAGATTCTAACTTCTCAAACCATCGTATCAAGCCAACGGCTCCTTCGGTTCCGTTGAAGTACCGGGGTTTGCAACTTAAAAATCCTTTATTTCCACAACCTTTTGCGTGGATTTCAGTTCCTCCCGTGGTGCGGCTAGCACCACCATCTCCATTAGCTGAGCTATTCCTATTTGCCTCATACGTGGCTATAGCGGCAGCCACTCTTTGTGCGACTAGTTCTTCAATGTCAGCAGCGTTCATTGCTCGTTTCGGCGGCATTATCTTAGAATTTTAAAGAAAAAGCATAGTGTAAGAAGTTGAATCTTAAAGAGGTAAATTTTCCTTAAAGCACAATACAATAATCATCAAACACAATTTCATAAATAACTTGCAATTTTTCATTAATCATTCGAAATTTTCTTACATTAGGAGCGGGTTATTACCCGAAAATTTTTAACCTATACTATTACATGATATTATTCCTACTATTACAAAGATAGATAGAAGTGCACTAAGTGTGGGAGTGATCAGGGGTCTCTCCCTTTTCCATCGCGTTGAGGCGCTGAGTCGGCTCCTCGATCCGAGCTTGGCTTTCGGTTAGTTGCTGCCGAAGCTCATTCAGGTCATCCTGTTGGATGGTGAGAGCATGCTGGTTAGCCCAGTAGATGTTGGAGTTTTGTAACTCCTCCCGCTCTAAACGAGCGATCATCTCCCCGATATCTTGGTTAAGGGACCGAATCTGGTGATCATGCCTGGTAGACCGTGCTACCAAGAGTGGTATGGTTTGTTCCGTAGGCTCTTGGGTGAGTGACGGGACAGGTGCGGAGGATGGTCCTCCTATCTCGAAGTTGGGAGGAATTCCCTCCATCTGCCTCCATTCGCGGAGGGACTCCGGTATCCAGCCCCATCGCCGGGCGTCTACCCGTCGGTGTGTGGTGGGGGATTGGGCTGGGGAGTCGGGACAGGAATAGACTCCCTTCTTGGTGGGTTCACCGGCTTTCGGGGTGTGTACAACATTTTGGGGCCGTTAGGGTAAGGCCTATACGGCTTATATGACGACTCGGCTGGATGGTATGGAACGCGAGCAGGACCGTTGGGGGCAATGGATCTTCTTCCTCCATCGGCTCCTCTTCCGTCTCCTCCATTGGATCTTCCGAGGAGTCCTCTTCTTCCGATGTTTCTTCTTCGGGGAAAATAGACAGAACTATATCTAATAATCACTTTTATTTCTGATAATCACACACCTAATACATACGGATACTTACATATATATAGACTTCTGTTTGTGTCCAAGAGACACACCTATTCGCAGTAAGGGTTGTAACTGTCTAAATGACAGTTACATTCAACTACCTTAAACCGGTTCATAATAATTCCGGTACTAAACATAGAATAGTTATATATTTACAATATTAATTGTCACATAATAAATTAACTAAGTTTCAATAACATTTATAACTTCTAACAATCTTCGCAGCCTGAATATTGGGGATTAAATTCCAGAAACTGTTGGTCTTAGACTTCTCTCAAAAATTGTTTTAAGGTTTGTTTAGTTAAGTTTGTATAGAGGCTACATCTTGTTTCAGTTTTATTTTATTTCTTCCCTTTGTAATTCTTGAGAGCACAATTCTCACCTGCTGGTGTTGATTTCTGGAGTGTTGTAGTGAGGTTTTGTTTGTAAGTAATAGGGTGACTTTTTCGCTTTGTAATTCTTGAGAGCACAATTCTCACCTGCTGGTGTTGAGTTCTGGAGTGTTGTAGTGAGGTTTTGTTTGTAAGTAATAGGGTGGCTTTTTCGCTGGTTGTTTTAAGGGTTCTTATTCAATGAATCTATCTATAGTTGTTTAAATCTAGTTGTTTGAGTTTATACATGAGTTTAACAGTTTTTTTTCATGTTATTATTGGACTCTTATCATTGAGAAAATACATAAAAGATTAACGCCATGGAAGGTTAAAAGACTCTCCGTTAGTGGCCGAGTTACTCTCGTAAAAAGTGTGTTAGGTTGTCTTCCTCTACATTTCTTTACTCTATTTCGTGCTCCGGCAAAAGTCTTAGTTCTGCTGGAAAGCATATGGTGCAGATTCTTTTGAAGGAATTGAAAGAATTAAATGGTTGATTTTGTTGGAAGCAAAGCATTTTCAATGTGATTTGCGTATGTATTTTAAATCAGTGAACTTTTTGTGTGTGAAAGGAGAAAGTATTTTTCATAGCATTCAAAACAAAATAAGGCTATAAATATGCCTTCATCAGAGAAAATGTGCACCCTAAAAACTTGGTCAAACTATGCATGCTCATGCACTCCATGCAATCCGGTAACATACCTAGACTATTTCTTTCAATAATCTTTTTCTGTTTATTTTAATTAAAACACTGAAATAATAATAATAATAATAATTCAACTAGTCAAGATTATTTTCAACATTCACCCCGCATAATCTTGACTCGTTTCTTCCTCAACGCAGTGCCGACTCGTCTTCTTGAATCAAGATTGCTTCTTTCTCTTTGTCATTGTCTTTGTCCTTCCATTTTGTGCATTCATAGCTAAGATGCCCAAACTCTCCACAATCATAGCACCGAAAACCACTTTTGTCACCTCGCCATCTAGCTCTTCCTCGGCCTCTTCCTCATCTTTTGGCATTCCTTACACGACCTCTATCGTATCCACTACTTTCGCTGTGTTTTTGTTCACTTGTCCACATTAGTTGCCCTTGTTCTCCTTCCTTCTCACCATGACTTTTGAGTCTTTCTTCATACGCCTTAAGTCTTCCAACCGCTTCATCAAAGAGCATCGTATTCAACTCGAAACATTGTTTGATCGATGCCACAATTTGAAGGAACGACCTTGGCATTGCATCAAGTATCCTTCTTACCAATTCTTCTTCCTCAACTTCATGCCCAAGACTCCTCAACTTTGAAACTAGTACACTCAACTTAGTAGCAGAATCATCAACAACTTCACCTTCCTTGATCCTCAAACCTTCATCTCTCTTTTTAACGTTGCAACTCGAGCCGTACTTACCCGATCTACACCCAAGTATCGTGTTTTCAAGCCATCCCATACTTTCTTCGGGTCCGTGTGACTTGACATTACAACACCATTTCTTCTGGTATTGCTTGAAGCAAGAACGCTAGAGCTTGTTTTGATTTCTTAGCATTTGGCTCTTCCCCAAGAGTCCTCGGTTCCACCGTTTCCAATAGACCATGTGCATCCAATATGGACTTAACTTTGATAGCCCATACCGGATAGTTCGTTGCGGTCAAAATTGGAACTTGGTAAGACATCGTACCCGCCTCTTTTGCTTGTATCATCACCATTCTTCACTTCTTTTTTTTATAAAACTTTGGTCTCGGTCTATCTTTCTTCCTTAGATGAGCTAACGGTCTCCGGTCACCTGCATCGGTCTATAGCTTAATGGTCTTCGGTCTCACGCCAGAGTATCGGTCTCACAGTCTTCTCGACGGTGTCGCTCTTTTGGCGGTCTTCGCTGCTAAGGCAGCCCGTCTTCACTCGCTCCTACATATCACATGAATTTTCCCTCCCAAAGAACCAAGCTCTAATCCCACTTGTTGGAAACAAAGCCTTTTCAATGTGATTTTCGTATGTATTTTAAATCAGAAGAGAACTGAACTTCTTTTATGTGAAATGAGAAAGTATTTTTCATAGCATTCAAAACAAAATAAGGCTACCCTAAAAACTTGGTCAAACTATGCATGCTCATGCACTCCATGCAATCCGGTAACAACCCTAGACTATTTCTTTCAATAATCTTTTTCTACTTATTTTAATTAAAACACTGAAATAATAATAATAGTTATTCAACTAGTCAAGATTATTTTCAACATATTTCTCATTCAATAGTAAAATCTTTGTATACAAAGAAATGCCCATCATATCACTAAAGATGGTAACTCTTTACCTTTGATGATTATTTTTTGGTGTAGATATAGCAAGATATTCACATACTAAAGATAAATACAAAGTTTGTTACAACATATATCTCTAATGGTCCCCTGTAGTCGAAGTGGGGGCGGGACAGATGATGAGACTGTCATGAAAATCGTTAAACAGAATCCGTGGAAGACCTTTGGAGAAGATGTCCACAATTTGGAAGCGTGTAGGAACATGTAAGACCCGCACCTCGCCACAATCGACTTTCTCACGTAAAAAATGTATATCCATTTCGATATGTTTCGTACCCTGATGTTGAACTAGGTTTCGGAGAGCAAAATAGCACTCACATTATCACAATAAAAAAGGTAGCTTTGTGAATTGGACAATGGAGTTCAATTAAAAGATTGTGAAGCTAACAAGATTCGGAAACAACGTTTGCAACTCCACAGTATTCAGCCTCTGCACTAGAAGTAGAAAGCAACGCTTAGCGTTTAGAGGACCTATTTAGTAAGTTATTGTCACACCCTGCTACCCCGGTTGGCAGCGAGGCGTAACGAGTGCGGAAGCGTAACCATAATCATAATGAACGACCACTATATGGACGTTTTTAAAATACATCGTTAAAGCTTTAAAGCATAGTAATGTTTTACATGAGAAATGAAGTTCGCACAAATATAGAGATTTAATTACATAATTAAAATATCCAAAATAATGCAGCTAAATCTCCGTTAAATTGAATATGCATGCGACTCCATGGATGCGGAAGCTTGAAAGTAAAATACGTCCGAGGCATACTTGCCTTAACTTCCTGAAAATACACGCTAAAATACGTCAATAAAAATTGTTGGTGAGCTCATAGGTTTACACCTAAATCTGACTTGTATGGACAACAATAATAGAGGTTGAATTTATGAAATCATAAATTCCTTGTTATGTATTACATATAAACCATCATGCAACCGAAGCTTAATTTAAAATGAGTTTGCTCTGTGCAGTATTCCCATACGTAATACCGTTTGTTGAATATATATGCACCCGCTGTTAGCCAATCCAACTAACCCGAGTGGGGGACATGACTCCCAATAGATCTATCCACAATATATTCGCGCTTACAAATAAATGCAATTAACGGTTCATGATATCAGAGCTAATGGAACCCAATGTGTAATACATAATAGAAATGAAAATATTTCCGTGTCCATATAAAAACAAAGCATGTATTTCATCCCCAAAACATAACAGTGTGAAAATAGGGGCTATGAGAACTCACCGGAATTGCGATGGCAAAAATCTAACGTAAAAAGCTTTTAGCGTAAAGTGACGGATGATGCACCGACCGAGATTAAACGGGTCCTAAATGATAATAAGGACTTAATATCTCTAATATATAGTGATATATACATATTTATAGATTTTTATGTCTTAAATCACCCAACATTACAAGTTTATAAATAAAATTTGCTTAAAACGTCAAGTTTATATATATATATAATTTTCCAGCTTTTTCGGAGGTTTTTCGGCCTACTTTGAGGCTGTTTTTGACCAAGCTCCAAACTGTTTTAGACTTTGGTTTTCTAGGACATTAAACTACTATATACAAAGGATTTTTAGAATCAAGAATGGCCATTTTTCGAGTTGTTTAGGTTGGTGAAAAAGCTTGTTAAAAACGCTATGTTGACCATTTTTGAGCTGTCAAACTTTCGGTTTCCCAACTAATTTCTGGGGGTCTTAAACTTCAAAATAAATTATGAAAAATTACAGATCTATAGTTAAGACATAGATCTAACTTTTGACACAAGAATAAACCCATTTCGTTGAGTTATGAATTAGTTATGATTTTTCAAAGTCGATATAAATTTTCTGCCGAAAATCCGTAGTTTATAAACTTAAAACAACTTATGATTCTTGTTGTTTATTCAAAGGCTATTTGTATAAAAGTTATAATAGTTATAAAAACACATATATATCACATGTTTTCATAATATTAGCACTTTTATAATGTGTTCATATATTCATAAACACCTTTAAAGGAACAACACAAAAATAAAAAACTAGAAACTTATAAACTTGAGTTTTTATGAAACTTGTTGTTGTAGGTGATTATATATATTATGCAAGAGTTATATAAACATAAATATAAGATGAAATAAGCTAGTATATACTTACTTTGATGTGTTTAGAGAATGAAAATGAGTAGAAAACTTGATCTTGAAAGAGTTGCACAAGAAATTCTCCTTGAACACTTGAAGAACAAAACAAATTTTGAGGTGGTGTGTGTGTGGCCCTTGTGGCCGGATTTGAGAGAGGGAGGGAGAGAGTTTTTGAGTTGATGAAGGTGTGAAGAATGAAGAGGATTTGGGTCTCTATTTATAGAGGAAAGTTGGAGGTTGAAATGATGTAAGATATGGAGGTTGAGTGTAAGATTTTAATGAAATGAAAGAGGGATGGTGAAGAAGGATTTGATCTTGATAGGCTGAGTAAAAAAAATATTTATCAAGTGTTCTTGTGTCCTTCACAAGGCCGGCCATATGGGGTATTTTAAATGTATTTTTATTTTTATTTTTTTTGTATAAAAGTATTTAGAATGTATTCTTGTATTTTCCTTTTCTTGTAAATTCAAAAATACTTTTGAATGCATTGTTTTAATGAATTGTTTTAGTCTTGCATAATTAAGGTTAAGTAATTGTATTAGTGTATGATTAGTGTTACAAATCATAATTTAATTATGTACTTATTAATCCCTCATATCGTAAATTGATCGGATTAATTGATTTCCCGATTCATCGCACCGATGAATTTGATTCTAATTGAGTTGAATTTTCTAATAAACCTTGTTAATCACTTGTTTAATTTCTAATGACCACTGATTAGGCTATAATTGACTATTAAATGTAGATTAGGTCATTATTGCTAACCTGGTTTAGTGTCGGATGTTACAGTTATCTCCCATAAAGACACAATAACTCGAAGTCGATCGTCTAGTGTTGGGGCAACCACCCCAATGAGCATCCGTATAAGCAACAAGACTATAGGTCGACGATTTTGTTAAGTGTAAGCCATAAGATAGTGTCCCTTCAATAAAACAACTAATCTCCTTGAGGGCATTCATATGAACGTCATGAGGGTTATGCATATGAAGACAAACCTACCACATAAGAAATGTCGGGACGTGTAAACGTGAGGTATTGTAATGTGCTGACAAGGCTTTGGTAATGAGTGGGATCAGAATATGGTTGTCTCTTGGAAGCATTGAGCTTGCCATTTGTATCAACTGGAGTATTGATCGGCTTACATGAAGACATACATGCTCGTTCAATGATATCTTTTGCATAACTATGTTGCCTTAGAAAGAGACCATGTTGATCCCCAAAAAAGAACTTATCGGGCCAAGGTCTTTCATAGAAAACTCACTAGCGAGAAGAGACATAAGTGAGGTACGAAGTGAGTCCATAGAGGTTGTAAGGATGATGTCATCAACATAGGAAATTAAATAAGCCACTTCATTATCGTGATGATATATAAATAGAGAGTGATCACATTTGTTATCCGTAAAACCCAAGGTGGATACATATTCAGCGAATCGTTGATACCGTGTGCGTGCCTGTTTTAACCCATAAAGAGACTTCTTAAGAGGACATACATGATTTGGTGAGGGTCTTGAAAGCCAACATGTTGATGTATATAGACATTTTCCTACAATGTACCATGCAAAAACACATTTTTAACATCTAATTGGTTAATTTTCCATGATTTAGAAAGAGTTGATAGTAAGCTTGACAACCGGACTAAAAGTTTGATGGAAATCAATTCAACTTGTTGAGACCTTCCATCACCAACAAGTCGAGCTTTATAGCATTCAAAAGACCCATCAAATTTATTTTTATGTCTAAAAATCCACACAGATCGTAGAACATGCATGTCAGAAGTGCGAGGAACTAAAACCCATGTCTTATCATCAATTAGAGCCTGAAATTCATTGGTCATGGTTTGTTTCCAATGGGAATCCAAGAGTGCTTCTTTTGGATTACAAAGTATAGGAGAGAGAGAAGTAGAAGTCAAGAGATTGAAAGGACTTTTGGGGTTTGTATATGACATGCTACGAGTAGTTATTAACCAAGGAGGTAGGTACGTAAATGGTGTGGGAATGGGTCTCGAAGGGGAAGTACTTGTTTCAGATAGGGTGGTCCGAGAGGAAGAATTAGAATAAAAAAGTGGGTTGAGGCCTTTTGTTAGAGTTTTATTGGTGGTTGGGAATTTTGTTTCGTCAAATACAACATGACGAGATATAAATAGCTTTTTAATTTTTAAGCATTTATAGTCGCGATGGTTTTAGGGATAACCGAGGAATACACATGGAGTGGAACGTGGTTGAAGTTTATTTAGAGTAGAGGATAACATAAACAACCAAAAACTATTGTAAATGGTGGTAAGAAGTACAATTATAAAGAATTTGGTTGGAGAGTGATAGTTAAGTAAATTGCTTGGAATAATACTTATCAAATATGTGGCCATTTCAAGAGCATGATGCCAAAAATATTCGGGAACAAAAGAATGGGAGAGAAGGGTACATATTATATTATTTATGGCTCAAATTTTATGTTCGGCTTTTCCATTTTGAGAAGATGTATGTGGATAAGAGAAACGAAACACCATGATTTTGGCTGCAAAATGTATGAAAAGAGTTATTATCATACTCTTTACCACTGTCACATTGGAAAACTTTTATTTTCTATCAAATTGATTTTGAATAAGAGTGCTAAATGATAAAAAAGATAGAATATACTTGTGATTCATGTGCAAGGGGAAATGTCCATAAAAAAATTGGAAAAATCATCAAGAAACAGAATATAATAACGATGACCAACAGAACTTGAAGTAATGTAAACGAAGAAGAATCATAAAATGACAATTTTTATGTTTACCAAAAACACATGATTGATAAGTAGAAGATAAAGGATGTTTATTATATTGAATGTGATTTTTATTTCTAAGAGAACTCAAAATAGTAACGTCGGGATGTCCAAGACGATAGTGCCATAAATCCTCAGTTTGATCAGCAAATGCGGATGAAGAGTTGATTTGTTGAAGCATAGAGGTGGTGAGGAGATAAAGGTCTCCCATGCTGTTGCTTTTCATGATTGGTACCCCATCGGAAATTCCTTCATAGTAAAACCGAAAGGATAAAATTCAAGAGATATTGTTATTATCACCGTAAAGACGGCGAACGAAGATTAAATTCTTATTAAAGTTGGGAATATGAACATTATTTAAAAATAAAGGTCTGTAAGGAATCGGAAAGATTGAATTACCAACCCCATATATAGGAATGTCATGACCATTACCGACAATAATTTGTTTGGGATGGCTCGAATGAAAATAAGACATGAGTTTACCTGGTGAAGCGGTCACATGAGATGTAGCATGGGTGTCCATGTACCACTTCTCGTCTGGTGGGTTAAGAGACATAGTGTACAAAGCGCTTTTAATGTCGGGTGGAGTACAATTCATGGATGATGCAACTAAACCTGCAAAAGCTTGTTGAGGACGTGGACCAAGAAGACGAGGTTGGTTTGTTGGAGTTAGAGGCTGAGTTGGAGGTCGGGACTAGCCAATTGTCGGATATGGGCAGGGGGCTGAAGGCCACAGTTGTGCTAGCCAAGCCAAAGGGAACCATGGTTGCTGCTGTCCAGAAGGGTTAGTGCCTCCATTACCGCGGCCTCATCCACGACCATTATTTCGGCATCCACGCGAATGATTACCTCGACCACGAGAGTTGCTTCCACACCCATTATAACCGGAACCAAAATTAGGAGATCCATGATGAGTGTCATTATTGAAGTCGTTTGAGCGGTATCTGTAGCTGTAGAAGATGCCACTGCTAGCTTCATCTTTCGTGTTTCTTCAAGAATAACTCTAGATCGGTATTCTAGAATGGGGGAAGAGGATTGATTTGTTGAAGAATAGTGGCAACACCGTCATAGCTTTCGTTATGTCCCGCAATAAGTTGAAGAACCAAACAGTCATTTGAAACGGGAGCACCGATAATGGATAGTTGATCGGCAAGGATTTTCAATTCTTGACAGTAAGCAGAGACATTCTTTTTCGATATTGGTGGTGGTGAACTGGCGCTCCAAAATACATTGTTCTAGAGTTTTTGTTGTCATGGAAAATACCTTTGAGTCGATCCCAGGCTTTTTGGGCAGTTGAGTCTCGTTCGTATGAAGAAAATCATTTGAGATGGTACCATAGATCCATTGAAGATCAATGGCGTCCAAACGAGACAATTCTGCGGTGGGAGTGGCGGCTTCTGCAGTAGAAGAAGATGGAGAGAGGATGATATGATCAATAACTTGATAAGCCCGGCAATGAATCTTGAACAATTCTGCCCATGAAAAATACTGACTTTTCTCCATTTCAAGAGTGATAGGGATGAGATTTTTTATATTGGAACGGTAACAGCAGGGTGACTTTTAGAGGAACCACCCACTATTTGTCTACTATTGAGGGCAGAAGACGCACTACAAGAAAAACAGTATTTGCGACCGAAAAAATCGTTGCTAAAAGTACCTTTGTCGTCACAAAAGGTTCGTCGCCAAAAGACCGTAGCAGATGGCCTTCTGCGACGACAATGTCATCGCTAAAGGTCACCAAAGCTTTTGCGACGACTTTTTTGTCACCAAAGATTAAAAAAAATGTTTATAACTTTCTGCGACGACTTTTATCGTCGCTAAATGATTTTTATTTTTTTTAAATACTTTCTGCGACCAAGCACGATCTTTAAATAAATTTTTTTATAACCTTTTGCGACGACAATGTCGTCGCTAAAGTTATTTTTTTTTAAAAAAATATTTTTATACACATACTTTATTATCTGTACATTTATGTTATTAAACAAAATTAAACTAAAAGTTGCATAAAAAATATTAATATTAAATACAAAATTATATGCATTTATAATAAAAGTTTGTGAATTTGTTACATAATGAAAGGTTTACTTAAAAGCAAATACGTAATAAACTAGTCGTAATCATCCGAGTCCTCATCATCATCATCATTGTCGCCATCGCGTTCTCGAAGTTATCATAATTGGTCGAAGGAACAACCGGTTGAAAGTCGGGAACCGGCAAGTTTGCATTTTTTAAGACACTATATATAGAACCAAGTTGTGCGTTAAAATCCGCACGTATAGCCGCATTATTAGCATCAAGCATATCTTGCACTTTTCTCGTAAATACTTCTTGTTGAGGTTGAGAGCTCGAAGAAGAAGCAGAACCGGGTAACTTTTGACCCCATCCACGATTGTGGCCCAGTCGTTCCCCCAATACCTCTTGCACGATTTGTTGATCATTTAATGGATTGGGACTCATTACTTAGCTTTGCCGAAGTTGCTCCATTTGTTGCTATAGAATTATAAGATTAAGAACAAAAATAGTTATTATAGGCATAAACACACACAAAATCACTAAAATTTTAGAATCCAACAATACTACTTATTACATAAAACGACTAAACATAATATATTTGTCAAAATATTTAAAATTTCAACAAATGGACAATCCAAAAATTATACATGAGTATAAAATGAATACAAACAATAACGAGGAAATTTGCCCGCGCTTCGCGGCGGGGTTTAATGTCATACAAAAACTATTAAAATATATAGAAAAAGCATATTAACATACATATTTGATATTTGAAGCAAAATGTTATGTTATTTCTATTAAATATATTACACTTTTTGAAATTATGCGTTATTGACTTTGAATACAACATTCAATTTCAAAACTGTTCATACCACCACCATCAAAACCCTTTTGAATAGAACTTTCTCTTCCGACATTGAATCTTCACGTAACACTAGATCCATAAGAGAGAAAACCGATTCTAACATTTCTCTTGCTTTGCACCGCCAACTCCATACTTTTCTCCAAAAGGAGTCCACTATTGGATTTTCTTGTTTTACAATGTTTTTGATTGATTATGTGTGTAAAAATCAAAACCATCTTATTGCTTGATCTAGTTTCAAACTGTTAGTATATGGTGTGTAAAGATTACATTACTACTGCATCATGGCTGATTTCATAAAACACTTGAGGGTCACACCGATGAGTACAACTGAGCAGATGCAAGTAAACTATTGAATAAATAATATTGGATATTGTTTATGACACGAAATGATATTTGAGATTAAATTAATGGATGATTAATTATATCTCAAAGTAGGGGGACTAAAAGTGCAATATCAGATATTGTAGTGATTTAATTGTCATTGGATGATAATTAAATAATAATAATCTAGTCTTTTATTTATTATTAGATATTAAATAAAAGATGTATTTATTTGAATTGGTATTATCATTTAATTATTGGATAACTAGATAGATAATTATAAACAAATAAATAAGAGATAATTATAAATAATTGTCTGGTCATTTATATATTATTAGATAATATATAAAGGATAAATATTATTTAATAAATATATAATAATAGAGATAATTATATAAGGTTTAAATAATAAAAATAATTATTAATATATATATATTATATTAATATATTAAGGTTTTAATTTATATATATATATATATATATATATATATATATATATATATATATATATATATATATATATATATAAAAGATATATACAAACGGCCGAGTATATATATAGAGATACAAGGTGTGACCTAAGAGGATTAGGGTGGCCGCACACACACACATGCGCCATGTGTGTGTGATTGTATTTTTTTGGCCGTACGAACCAAACACACAATTGCGTGTTTGGTTTTCCCGTTCTTCGTGTGTTTGATTGCATACCTGGTGTCGCTCGATCGTGTCATCACCGGTGGATACCGAAAGCATCTCATTCGTGTATTCTTGTCATCGAATACAAAGGTACGGATTTATATTGCTTTCTCGTTTACTTATCTTATGTATACTTGATGATCCGTGTACGGAATTCGTGATTTTAAAAAAAACTTCCGTTGTGCGTTAATTCGATTAATGTTTATGTTTTTATGAAAAATCATACGAATTCCCAACAGTGGTATCAGAGCCACCTCAAGTAACATAATGATATTATTATTCGTGTATTTATGTCCAATGTTATTAAAGTTTCGATTTTTAACAATTAAAAGTGTTTAAACGATCGAAATCAATAATTAAAACGTTTAAGGTTTTGATTTGGCTTGTAGAAAATCGACCAAAGGTTTTGGAAACCCCATGGTGATTCTCGGCCAACCTTGGAGTTTTTCGGAACTCGGGATTTTGAAACCTTAGTTCATTTTATTTAGTTGATGTTTGATTGTTTAAAAGTGTTTAATTGATTAAAGTCGAAAATTAAACGTATCGATTCGCGAAATCAGACCTAAAGATTTCGGCCATGGGTTGAGACCCATGACCTCTCGGTTGTGATGTGGTAACCGAGGTGATGGATTATTTGTTTCCGTCATGTCGTATAATTCACGATTAAACTCGAACGATTAAATTAAATGTGTTAAAATCGAATTAATAAATCAAAAGTGTTTGGTTATTAATATTTAAACATTTGTGAATAAATGTGCTTTCGGTTTTACAAAATTAAAGTGGGAGACTTTATTAGTTTTATAAAATTCACAAATCGGTTTAAATATTATTCGATTCGATAATTAAACGATTAATTGGTATATGGAAATCGAAATAATCAAAGTGAGTTGATTAAAGGCTTCGATTAATTTCAGTCGTCAAAGGGTTTAATACCCTACTTGTTTTCGGTTCATATGGGTTATTGAACCCGAGTATGAGTCGGTTAACTAAGTTGGTTCGTTTCCGTTTTTCGGTAATTCGTCGTTTAAATTAAATCGGTTTTAATTAAAACTTAAGTTTTAATATTGAAATTAAAACTAATGGTAATTTTAATTTATAAACTAGATTTAATTTATGCATATAATATTTAGTTCCATAAAATGCATTATTAAATTAAAGGGAGTTTAATTTAAGGATTCTATTTTCAAATTGATGAAATCGTGACTTTGAGTTTCATGCTCGGTCATGGTTTAATGTTTTGAGATTTGATCTCGACATTAACGTTTTTGGTAGAAATCGTTTAAAACCATAAAGAAAAGTTTTTGGTGTTATTTAAAGATGGTCAATTTCCTTTAAATATATTAAAAGACATATTTTATTGGTAAAATTGTTTATTTAGAAAATTTACATTTTAAATAAAGTTTATTTTTTTTGAAAAGCGTTTCAATTAAGTAATAGTTAATTGATAATTATTTAAAGGAAGTTTAAATTATTTATCAATATTATTTGAAAATAATAACTATATTTATTAAAGGTTGTTTAATAAAAGTTTCTTAAAATAGCAAGTTTAAGTTTCAAAGGTGTTTGAATAGTTAATTGAATATTTTAAGAAAAAGTATAGTTATCAATCCAAAGATAATGCAAAGATGGAATTAAATTTGAAATTTTTCGGGAAAAAGTTTCTAATTATGGAAAGTGTTCCTAAATTTCGAGTTTACGAACCGTATTAAATTTAAGAACGATATTGGACATGATTACTTCAATTAATGGTAGATTAATTGGTCTTGGAATTATTTTCATGGCAAGATGAAAATGAATTCTGCATTATTAATATGCTTTACTGCTTTATTTATGTTTGTGACATAGCCGAGCCTTGAGACCACTTGTTTGTGATGGTTGTTTGTTTAATCTCAATGCTTGCTATTTTATTATTGGTTATATTTTTGGGAAGGCCTGCGTGCCATTGGAATCCCGGGTTTTATGATGTAATCTGTAATAGGTTAGAAAATAGGCAAATGTATTTAGATTAAAATTATGTAAAAAATCTTGGCGAAGATGTCCATTAAGAAGAAGGTCATCCATCAAGGACGCTCGGAGACATCATCGGATGCTGAGGCTAGTGGGAGCTGAAAGAGTTCATCCTTCTTGCCTTGTGTGTTGATTTTGTCCCTTAGGTTTTGACCTAATTGGTTTGTCTGTATGGCTCTCGGAAACCAAATTAGTTTCGGCAAGGCTATGTCACCGTGTGATTGTATGTTTTATTTCTTTATGCTTTATTTATATCTGCGTGGTTGTGGTGACAAAGTAGATAAATAAAAGAAATGAAAACTACATCATTTTTGATGAAAAATTAAAGTATTTAAAAGGAAGTTTAAATTGGAAACTTTAATTATTTTGTCAGGTGTTAGATATGACATTTTTATGAAATTAGTTTTTCAAATAAAAGGAGATTTATTTTTAAAATGTCATATGATCAAAGAGTTGAAATTCTTAAAACTGGTACATTAACTGGATTGTTTACCAGATAGGTGGTGTCTAGGACAGTCTTGCTCGGGCTGTGGAATTTCCGAAAGGTTTAGAACCGAAAGGATCCTGCCCGCGGACTAACCTGACTGAACACTAGTTCTTGGTAAGTGACTGGTTATAAACCCAAATTAAAAATCTGACACAGCACACCGTCCATATAGTGGCACTCACGGTGACCGGTCGTCGTAAGTAGGTTCAACCTTCGTTGGGTGCTTACGCTGCAAACTCGGAGAGCTGTGAGGTAAGCACTGCGGATCCTAAGTGAGACTTGGGCCAGTGACTTGCAGTTGTTATATGGTGTGTGTCAGTGGTGGTTCCTCAGTAAGACTGTTGCCGAAGGTGTGGATGAGATTAAACATGATCAATTTAAGAAATTGAAAATCTCATAAGATCTAAGAGTTGCAAAGGGGTTGTAATTGGTAATAAGTTGTCTGCCTGAGTAGCTTATTCATGTAGTTTCAGGCTTGCCAGATGTATCGCCAGCTAAAGGATATGTTCCAGGCTCGGACTGAGAAACATATACGACTAGGGCTCTGAGCTCCTACAAGATGGCCAAAGGAACAACTGTTAGACCCTAAGTGCTGAAGATGAAAGGTTATTTGGATCATCTTAAAAAACTTGGGTATCCTGTGACACTGGACATGACCACGAATCTGATTATCAATTCCTTATTGAAGGAACTTTAGCAATTTGTAATTTGTTACAATATGCATGGAGAAGATGATCAGTGGGCTGCATCAGATGCTATAGACTGCTGAGGGAATGATTAAGGAGAGAAGATAGGGAGAGATGGAAGGGAAAGTAAGTTTCCAAGCCGGAGGTTAAAGCTAACAAGTAGCTAAAACCTAGAACCAAAGAAGTCAAATCCAAGGATGAAAAATTCTTTGAGTGGTAGGAAACTGGGCACTGGGAAAGGAATTGTCCCAAGTACTTGGAAACGGTCAAGGTTGACCGCATTGAGACTTCTAGTATATGAATCAGTCACTTCTATTGTTCTTGGATATGTGATACCCAATTGAACAAAGTTTAATGCATAATGTCTTCAATGACTAAAATGAAGTGAAAAGAGATGACAGATTCAGTGGGAGCATAGAGACATCTTAGAGAATACTCTGCTGGACACTATTTTCATGTCATCAATAGTTTATCATGGTCTAGTAAACAACTTTGTAGTTGAATTTCTTGCAAATATTTTTGGGATAAATAAAGAAATTTTTGGAGTTAAAAATTCATTGCTTGAAATTCCTATTGTATAAGATTACTAAACCATGATTATAGACTATTGATTCAAGTGGAGCTCGAATAGTAACTTGTCAATGGAGATTGGACAAGCTAGTAGTCATATTCAGATAAAAAGGGTTACAATGTTGTTGTGTAAATTGGTCAAGTGTTCAAATGCAGTTTTATTGAACTTGTTATATTCTTGAAAGTTAGTTCAAGAGATTATACGAGTTGGATAGTCAATAGTGATTATATAGAAACTAATAAAATGCAGAATTAAATGTAAATGAGTTACATGGAGTATAATTCACTTAACTTGTCAGAGACTATTCAAGACTTGATAAGTCAGGATTGGTTAGACAAGAAGTAATTGCATTTTATTACATGTGAAATGTATACTGGTTAGTGAAGTAATAGCTTTTGACTTGTTTAAACACTCGTCGGCAAACTTGACGGAACATTAAAACAAAATGTTGTTGGTAACCAGGTTCTGGTGGTTATGGATACATATCACAAATTTTGAACACAATGTTATTAAGTTAAGATATCTTGTTAAGATGTCTTGTTAAGATACAGATAAACCGCATACTGTCAGTTTCAAGACTAAACATCTAAACATATCACTAGTAGCAATTAATCTGAATTGCTAAAGCTCCTAAATTTTAATCTTGGTGTCTTTATGAGTGATTTACCAGTTCCTCTAAAGATAATGGATATAAATTTGTAAGGAGATTCAGAATGGGTCTGAATAATATTACAAGAAGTTGTAATAAAGAACTAGTGTAATTTTTCAAAGATAAACGGTAATGGAAGTTAAGTCAGTTAACTAGAGAACACTCCCACTAAGATCATGTCTGAAATTAATTTTTCGATAGATCGTTTTACCGTTACATTTGATAAAGGAACAGTAGCATTAAATTAATGGAAGTCATGTTGTGTTTATTGAGATAAAGGAGATCAACATGATATCTTTAATGTCGTTCTATTTTGCATGTTTTAGAAATCCAAGAATAAATTTGAAGTTATTCTAAAACTATTCCATAACTGCTTGTTGTCGTGGGAACCACAACGAGAATTAAAAGGCTACTGTGGTTTTTGGTTGATATTCATGGGTGATGAATATAGCAAAGGTTGAACCAAATTCACAGGTATTTGTTGTGAACAAATATTGGATTGACCCACCGACTGAAACCACTTTGTGGATCATAGTCATGAGACGTCTCAAAAAGGTAATCCTTAGTTCCTGAGATATCTACGTACTTTAGTGCGGTTGCTGGTGTACATTTGGCCTAACCTAACGTCATCCGTAACTGGGTGATCATAACGGTTCGAGGCTGGTTGCAGTGGGAGTCGTGCTGAAGGCCTAGATAGTCAATATGGGATTTGCACCTTCTTTTAACTAAGAAGAGATATTTCTGGGCCCCTCGGCGATCGATACTGACAGAAATGCATGGCCATGCTCGGACAGAATTGATGTGTTCTAATCTGTCTGTTTCAGTTGAGTATGAGATCAGGGAGTCGAGAAACATAATCGTGTTTGCTATGGTTGATCTAATCCATGCCTAGCTTTCACATTGAAATATCGCGATGCATGGGATATAACCTAAGTTTCTTTTTGGAAGGTTGTTTCAACAAGAATGCCCGAATGGAAGTCAGAGTTTTTATGACCTTGGTTGCCTAAAGTGTCTAGCCATGACCTCCTTTAGGCGCATGCTGCAGGACAGTATGTCGTCTTACACAAGTGGGAGTATGTTAGTATATGGTGTGTAAAGATTACATTACTACTGCATCATGGCTGATTTCATAAAACACTTGAGGGTCACACCGATGAGCACAACTGAGCAGATGCAATTAACTATTGAATAAATAATATTGGATATTGTTTATGACACGAAATGATATTTGAGATTAAATTAATGGATGATTAATTATATCTCAAAGTACGGGGACTAAAAGTGCAATATCAGATATTGTAGTGATTTAATTGTCATTGGATGATCATTAAATAATAATAATCTAGTCTTTTATTTATTATTAGATATTAAATGAAAGATGTATTTATTTGAATTGGTATTATCATCTAATTATTGGATAACTAGATGGATAATTATAAACAAATAAATAAGAGATAATTATAAATAATTATCTGGTCATTTATATAAAATTAGATAATATATAAAGGATGAATATTATTTAATGGATATATAATTATAGAGATAATTATATAAGGTTTAAATAATAAAGATAATTATTAATATATATATATATTATATTAATATATTAAAGTTTTAATATATATATATATATATATATATATATCTATATCTATATATATATATATACATATATATACATATATATATATATAGAATCAGGTTCATTATATATAT
>JAANYP010006462.1:286212-301165 GCA_020465985.1 Centrapalus pauciflorus
ATGATTAATTGAAATATGAAAATTGAAACAATCAAAATGAGTTTACTAATGGCTTCGATTAATTTCAGCCGTCAAAGGGTTTAATACCCTACTTATTTTCTTTGTTGAACCCGAGTATGAGTCGGTTAACTAAGTTGGTTTGTTTCCATTTCCCGGTAATTCGTCGTTTAAATTAAATCGGTTTTATTTAAAAAGTAAGTTTTAAGGTTGAAATTAAAATTAATATCATCATTTTTTTTTAAATCGGCATTGTCATAAGTTTTTTGAAACCTATAGCCTAATAAAATTTGATGATAATTTTAATTTATAAACTAGATTTTATTTATGCATTTAATATTTAATTCCATAAAAGGCATTATAAAATTAAAGGGAGTTTAATTTAAAGATTCTATTTTTTTAAATTGCTGAAATCGTGACTTTGAGTTTCATGCTCATTCATAATTTAATGTTTTGAGGTTTAATCTCGACACTAACGTTTTTGGTAGAATTCGTTTAAAACCATAAAGAAAAGTTTTTGGTGTTATTTAAAGATGATCAATTTTCTTAAATCCTTTAATGAAAATATTTTATTGGTAAAAAATTGACAGTTTAAATAAAGTTTATTTATTTTTGGAAAGGTGTTTCAATTGAATAATAGTTAATTAATAATTATTTAAAGGAAGTTTAAATTATTTATCAATATTATCTGAAAATAATAACTATATTTATTAAAGGTTGTTTAATAAAAAGTTTCTTAAAATAGTAAGTTTAAGTTTCAAAGGTGTTTGAATTGTTAATTGAATATTTTAAGAAAAGTGTAGTTATGAATCCAATTGAATAATAGTTAATTGATAATTATTTAAATGAAGTTTAAATTATTTATCAATATTATTTGAAAATAATAACTATATTTATTAAAGGTTGTTTAATAAAAAGTTTATTAAAATAGTAAGTTTAAGTTTCAAAGGTGTTTGAATTGTTAATTGAATATTTTAAGAAAAGTGTAGTTATGAATCCAAAGATAATGCAAAGATGGAATTGAATTTGAGTTTTTCAAGAAAAAGTTTCTAATTATGGAAAATGTTCCTGAATTTCGAGTTTACGAACCGTATTTAATTTAATAACGATATTGGACATGATTACTTCAATTAATGGTAGATTAATTGGTTTTAGAATTATTTTCATGACAATATGAAAATGAATTCCAGATTATTTATATGCTTTACGGTTTTTTATGTTTGTGACATATTCGAGCCTTGAGATCCCTTTGTTTGTGATGGTTGTTTATTTAATCTTGATGTTTGCTACTTATTATTGGTTGGCCTGCGTGCCATTGGAATCCCGCTTTTATGATGTAATCTGTAATAGGTTAGAAAATAGGCAAATGTATTTAGATTGAATTATGTAAAAAAAATATTGGTGAAGATGTCCATCAAGAAAGAGGTCATTCATCAAGGACGCTCGGTGACATCATCGGATGCTGAGGCTAGTCGGAGCTGAAAGAGTTCATCCTTCTTGCCTTGTTTGTTGATTTTGTCCCTTAGGTTTTGACATAATTGGTTTGTCCGTAGGGCTCTCGGAAACCAATTTAGTCTCGGCAAGGCTATGTCATCGTGTGGTTGTATGTTTTATTTCTCTATGCTTTATTTATATCTGCGTGGTTGTGGTGACAAAGTAGATTAATAAAAGAAATCAAAACTACAATCATTTTTGCTGAGGGAAAAAAAACTACAAGTAGATTAATATGCTTGGAGAAGATAATCAATGGGTTGCATCAGATGCTCCAAAATGCTGAGGGAATGATTAAGGAGAGAAGATAGGGAAAGGGACGGAAGGGAAAACAAGTTCCCAAGCCGAAGGTTAAAGCTAACAAGTAGCTAAAACCTAGAACCAGAGAAGTCAAATCCAATTATGACAAATTATTTGAGTGTTAGGAAACTGGGAACTGGAAGAGGAATTGTCTCAAGTACTTGGAAACGGTCAAGGTTGACCGCATTGAGACTTCGTGTATCTGAATCATTCACTTCTATTTGTTCTTGGATATATGATACCCAATTGAACAATGTTTTATGCATAATGTCTGCAATGACTAAAATGAAGTGAAAAGAGATAACAGATTCAGTGGGAGCATAGAGACATCTTAGAGAATACTCTGCTGGACACTATTTTTCATGTCATCAATAGTTTAGTCTTGGTCTAGTAAATAATTTTGTAGTTGAATTTCTTGCAAGTACTTTTGGGGTAAATAAAATAATTTTTGGTGTTGAGAATTTATTGCTTGAAATTCTATTGATTAAAGATTAGTAAAATATGATTATAGACTATTAATTCAAGAGAAGCTTGAATAGTAACTTGTCAATAGAGATTGGACAAGCTAGTAGTCATATTCAGATGAAAAAGGTTAACTATGTTGTTGTGTAAATTTTTCAAGTGTTCAAATGCAGTTTCATTGAACTTGTTAAATTCTTGAAAGTTAGTTCAAGAGATTATATGAGTTGGATAGTCATTCATGATTATATGGAAACTAATAAAATGCAGAAATAAATGTAAATGAGTTACATGGAGCTTAATTCACTTAACTTGTCAGAAACTATTCAAGACTTGATAAGTCAGGATTGTTTAGACAAGAAGTAATTTCATTTTATATAAAAAATTACATGTGAAATGTATACAATTTGTGTGATGGGTAATCAAGTAATAGCCTCTGACTTGTTTAAACACTCGTCGACAAACTTGACGGAATACCACAACGAAATGTTGTAGATAACCAGGTTCTAATGGTTATGGATACATATCACAAATGTCGAACACAATGTTATTAAGTTAAGATATAGATAAACTGTATACTGTCAGATTCAAGACTAAACATCTAAACGTATCACTAGTAGCAATTAATCTGAATTGATTGAGCTCCTAAATTTTAATCATGGTGTCTTTATAATTCCTCTAAAGATAATGGATATAAATTTGTAAGGATATTCATAATGGATCTGAATAATATTACAAGAACTTGTAATAAAGAACTAGTGTAATTTTTTCAAAGATAAACGATAATCGAAGTTAAATCAGTTAACTAGAGAACACTCCCACTAAGATCATGTCTGAAATTAATTTTTTGATAGATCATATTACAATTACATTTGATAAAAGAACAGTAGCATTAAATTGTTGGAAATCATGTTGTGCTTATTGAGATAAAGAAGTTCAACATGATATCTTTAATGTCATTCTATTTTGCATGTTTTAGAAATCGAAGAATAAATTTGAAGTTATTCTAAAACTATTCCATAGCTGCTTGTTGTCGTGGGAACCACAACGAGAATTAGAAGGCTACTGTGGTTTTTGGTTGATATTCATGAGTGATGAATACAGCAATGGTTGGACCAAAGTCACATGTATTTGTTGTGAACAAATATTGGATTGACCCACCGATTGAGACCACTTTGTGGATCATAGTCATGAGTCGTCTCAAAAAGGTAATCCTTAGTACCTGAGATGTCTACGTACTTTAGTGCGGTTGCTGTTGTACGCTTGGCCTAACCTAACATCATCCGTAACTGGGTGATCCCAACGGTTCGAGGGTGGTTGTAGTAGGAGTCGTGCTGGAGGCCTAGATAGTCAATATGAGATTTTCACCTTCTTTTAACTAAGAAGAGATATTTCTGGGCCCCTAGACGATCGATACTGACAGAAATGCATGGCCGTGCTCGAACAGAACTGATGTGTTCTAATCTATCTGTTATAGTTCAGTATGAGACCAGGGAGTCGAGAAACATAATCGTGTTTGCTACGGTTGATCTAATCCATGCCTAGCTTTCACATTGAAATATCGCGATGCATGGGATATAACCTAAGTTTCTTTTTTGGAAGGTTGTTTCAACAAGAATGTCCGAATGGGAGTCGGAGTTTTTATGACCTTGGTTGCCTAAAGTGTCTAGCCATGACCTCCTTTAGGCGCATGCTGCATGACAGTATGTCGTCTTACACAAGTGAGAGTATGTTAGTGTATGATGTGTAAAGATGACATTACTACTTCATTATGACTGATTTTATAAAACACTTGAGGGTCACACCGATGAGCACAACTGAGCAGATGCAATTAAATAATTGAATAAACAATATTGGATATTGTTTAGGACACGAAATGATCATTGAGATTAAACTAATGGATGATTAATTATTTCTCAAAGTACGGGGACTATAAGTGCAATATTAGGTATTGTAGTGATTTAATTGTCACTGGATGATAATTAAATAATTATCTAGTCTTTTATTTATTATTGGATATTAAATAAAAGATTGATTTATTTGAATTAGTATTATCATATATTATTAGATAATTGGATGGATAATTATAAACAAATAAATAAGGGATAATTATAAATAATTATCTAGTCATTTATATATTATTAGATAATATATAAAAGATAAATATTATTTAATAGACATATAATTATAGAGATAACTAGATAAGGTTTTTAAATAATAAAGATAATTATTAAGATATTATATTATATATGTTCAAGTGAGTACCACCTATTACACAGCGCACCCGAAGGTACCACTCGTAAAATTATTTTTTTTGAAAATTTTTTTCACAAACATGTTTTAATTAACATTACACAGATAATATATGAATTTCACGCAAATTCGAACACTCTAAGTGCATGAAATCACGCATCACATATATGCATGTTCACATACATGCAAAATTATGTAAGTGTACGTTCACATCATTTTTTAGGAGCTAGAAGATGCGAATGTATGTGAAATTTACATATGATCTTCATAATGTTAACTAAAACATGTTTACGAATTAAAAAAATTAAAAAAAAGGTTTTTTTAAAGGTGACACCTTCTGGTACACTGCGTAAGGAGTGGTACTATCACGAAACATATTAATATATATATATATATATATATATATATATATATATTGATATCACATGTATGTGTGGTGGGTTGATAGACATTATACATACACACACGACACACACACATTCGATGTGTGTGGTGTGTGTGGGTTGTGAATGGAGCCGTACCAAACACACACATATTACCTATGTTCTTCCCGTTCCTCGTGTGTTTGGTTGCATACCTGATACCGCTCGATCGTGTCATTACCAGTGGATACCTAAAGCATCTCATTCGTGTATTTTTATCATCGAATACAAATGTATGATTTTATATGCTTTCATGTTTACTTATCTTATGTTTTACTTGATGATCCGTGTACGAAGTTCGTAATTTTAAAAGCTTCCGTGGTGCGTTAATTCGATTAATGTTTACATTTTTATGAAAAACGATACGAATTCCCAACAGATACAAAATTTAAACTAAATCTCTTCGATTACAATAATTTAAGTCTTGGGATGTTACATAAAAAGAATCGGAATGAGATAATTCAGAATGAATGTTGCTGATTTGAATGAGATTCGAGATTCAAAGAGAGATAAATTCAGAGTGAGTCCAGTAAAGATTGAAGAATCAAATAAACAAGTGAATCTCAGAGAATTAAGATCTTGAAATAGATTTGAATGAATGAACGTATTCTGATATGCATGAAAATTGGGACTGATCTCCTCAGAATGATACCCCAAAAAAATTTACTCCTCCTTAAATGATGATCGAATAATATCCAAAATAGTTTGCATCACTAAGGGTAAACAAAAAACTTTATCAAAAACACTCCCCCTACAAGTGTGCACAAAAAATGTTTTCTCTTAAAAAAATTTGCAAACTAGAATAGTGAAAAAGTAAGAAAAAAATTTTTTCCCGTTAGTTCGTAGTTGCAAATTTCCCTGTAAGTAATAAACAAGTATCAGTCAACTGAAATAGAAGCTCAAGATAAGTAAGAAATCTACGCTCCCTATTATTGTTCCGTCCTTGATGTTAAACTGACACTCATATATGCATGTCAGGGTGGAAGTTTCGAAAACACGCTGAAACACGGGTCCTAGTCTGAGATAACTAGAAACCATCTCTTTGAAGTCTGGGTTATGTACTAAGGTATACAGAGGTCATCTTTTTGAAGATCGGGTCCTGAACCAATTGTAGCTTGATAATCTCAATGATGAATAGCATTCAATAGATTAATAATTACAATAATAATAACAATAAACCAAATGATTATCAATTATATTGAAACTTGTGAGAGAATGCCAAGAACATGCTCTATCTCACACACATACTATATTGTAACTTTTGATACCCATTGGAATTTGGGTCCAGTCAGGTTAGCTTTGGGTACCCATTTCTGAGTTATTACCTTCTTCTCTGCCTTAGGTAACCATTTCCAGTTCGGTTCCTTTAAAGCATGCTTGGGTACCCAAAGGAGAGTGAATGTGGGCCATTTTTGTTCACGCTTATGAACATGATGTTTCATAAACGTGTGTCTAGCTTTGGATAAACAACCACTTATTACAGAAGTCGAATGACAATGTTTAGTAGTATGCAAATCAAATAAATGCTTGAAAGAGTATTTCAAAACAGGTTTTGTGATATGGAAGCATCACATGAAGAAATCTTTTGATTAACATCTACTACAACATTGCCATTCTTTCTAACATGAGAAACAAAAATGAATGGTTGTGAATCTATTTGATTCTCAAAACGGATTTTCACTTGATTGTGTGAAATAGAGAAGCCATAGTCATTACGACTACAAGACTAGTTATGCATGTTGTTGGACTTTCTGATCTTTTGTGGCTTTCGGGAATTCCCTGTACTCTGAATGTAAGAGTATATTGAATTCCTTACAGCTCTTTTGAAAGGAGATTTAGAATATTCACCATTGTAATCTTAATTGGAACTTTCAACTTTTCTTTGCCTTCCGTTAACTTTTGATCAGGTTGATCAATTTTCAATTGATCAATTTTTTTTCTCTAGGAATAGCTTTAGATACAAGATTGTTTTTGACAGAAACTTTTGAAGAAACTTGTTTAGTTAGAGAGGACATTTGAGACTCTAAGCTTTTGATTGTGATTAAGAGTTGATCTCGTTCCTCCATCAAACAATTTTAAGTCAAGTTTAAAACTTTGTTCCCGAATTGAAAACAATTTATCTTGCTTCATTAAACTCATTTTTACGTCAAAATGTGTTTATGTCAAAATCAAACAGTTCATTTTCTTCCTTGAGCTCTTTATCAATGTCAGTTTTAGATTCAGATGTGGAATGTGGACAGGAGGAGCAGAATTAAAAACTTTTGAGTTACTTTGAAAACTATGACAAACATCATGGAGCAACCCCTTATAAAAAATAGTTTGAGCTGCATATTCATTTACTTCTCTCTCATACTTTTCCGCACCCTCAAAAAGAGCCTCCTAAAAATCAGTAGCTTCCTTTTGAGAGCGTTTCAACTTCTCCTCTAAAACAACAATTTGGTGTTCCAAAACAAAGGTTGGAACATATGGGTGAGGTATGAGAGCAACTGGTTTGGCATTCACTCTGCCTCTTAGTAACTAGGAATGTAGTCATCATCTAAGGATGGTACGCTAAAGGAATAACTGTCATTTAGTTGCTCATAGGCAAAAAATGTTTGAGATTTTTCAAAACTTTTTCGCTTAGTTTCCTCCTGGGCCAACGCATCTTCTGTGGAACGATGAAAGATGGCCTTATATCCTTGTCTCATGTAGTGATAGTCACACAATGTGGGCAAACAATAAAACACTTTATCCAAGGTTTTTAGGTCAATTTTCAAAACCAATGTCTTTCTTTGAGTTGTAAAACAGAGTTTCTTTTTGTTTATGCATATGGATGGTTTGATCTGTCTGTCCTCATTTTAGCAAACGATCTTCCAATTTTTTAATCCTCATACAGATTAACTCTTTCTTCTGAAATCATTTCATATCTAGCTTTGTTTTTAGCACTTTCAAATTCAGCATACTCAACCTTTTCATTTGATATAGTGAGCATTACTTCTAGTACAATGACACTTTCAGTTGACTTGGTAAGAGACGACTGAAGTTCGGCCTTTAGTACTACATCAATTGCTCTATCCTGATGAAGTGTGATATAGTCATTGCATTCTCTCTTCCAACGTTTTTCAAACATTTTACTCTGTTCCTTATCTTCTTTCAATTGAATTTCTAAGTTAGAAACATCTTTAGTTAAAGTTGCTAATCGGGAATCGTGATGTTTACTAGAAGAGTTATGACTCATCTCAGTTGAAGATGTAGAGATCGTTGTGTCTGAGAGTGTGACCGACATCTTTTCGTTCGAACCAGACATCTAGAATGATGTTGCTTGAATGGATCGGTAAAATTACAGATTGATTTGAACAAATTCAACATTTGAAGGTAAGAACTTTTGAATCTAAAACTCCCGAAGGTCTACAAAAATTCCGAAGGCCAACCATATTAAGTTTCGAAGGCAAAAAAATAAGTTCCGAAGACCAAAAGAAATCAGTTCCGAAGGCCAACAAAATTAGTTCCAAAAATTCTGAAAGCAACTTGAAAACAAGTTCTGAATGTTCAACAATTAATTGGTTCCATATATATATACATACATACATATATATATATATATATATATATATATATATATATATATATATATATATATATATATTGAGGTTCTATGGGGCACCACGATGCATTGGGAACCAGTGGGAACCAAAAATGCATAACCTATTTACTAAGGATCCAATAAGGGTAATACGAGAATACTAATTATTTTAAAAAAAAATTATTAATCTTTTAATTAATACATTAGTTAGAAACTAGGAAACTAAATAATATCATTAATCACTTTCCCTATTTTCTTCCACATTTCGCTTCCTCACCCACCTCTCTCTCTTTCTCAAAGGATAAATGTTGATGTTTTTTATTCAAACATGATGCACATTAGCGGTGCATCAAGATGATGATGAACATGTTGAAGACGGTGATTAACACGTTTAAATTCCAGATATGCATCACGATGAACACGATGATGCATAACTTGGGAAAGATGAATACGAAGATGCACAATATGAACACGATGATGCATAACATGGTGGCCCATGTGAACACGATGATGCATAACCTGGGAAAGATGAATACGAAGATGCACAATCAATGAAGATGATGAAGTATCATGTTGGATTTTTGTTCAATTGAAATTTTTTAATTTTAGAAGTGTATTTTATAAATTTATTAACATTTAATACTTGATTGTTGAATTAAATATTCAATCAATATATATTTAATTTTGAGTTGACTTGATATATTATTTTTTTTCCCCAAAATACCCTTATGCACATCTAATATGTGAACCGTGCATCATGATGCATACACAAATTTCATCTTTATTACCCTTTTGCCATTGTAATCTTAGCCATTCATTTTCTAGATCTAACGTTGTATATAGGTTCCTAAGTTGCACGATGCACACAGGTGCCCCATAGAACCTATATATATATATATATATATATATATATATATATATATATATATATATATATATATATATATATATATATATATATATATATATATAAAAGAGTTCCAAAATTTTAAATAAAAAATTTCTTTCGAAACTTGAAAGCACAAGATCCGAACTCCAAAATGCAAGTTATCCTTCACCTCAGTAAGCTGGGAAAGACAGGTCTGAAGAGAAGTGGAGTGGGAATCAGCAAGGGATGTGAGCTTAACAATGTTTTCCCTGTCAGACGCTGTGAACAGCAGAGTTTGCAGCTGTGCAAGATGAAGTTCTAGAGAATCTTGCACATCAGCAAGATCTGATGACACAGAGTTTGATAGGGAGCGAATTAGAGTTTGTAAGCTAGCCAGAGTGGCTGGAAGGGTAGAGTTGCAAGAAGTGAGAAGTGATGACAGCTGTTGGGAAATAGCTGTCATTGAGGACACAGAGTCCTGTTGAATGGAAAGAATAGAGGAAAGGGAGGTGGACACAGTTTGCAGCTGAGTAGTGAGTGCTAACAGCTGTGGAGATTGATCAGGCTGTGGAGTGGTAGGGAAAGAGGCCTTGAACGAATCAAAGAACCCCTGAAGTTGTGCAGACACAGAGTCTGATATGATGGAGGGTAGAGAGTTCATGGTGTTTTCCAAAGAACCAACTTTGTTGGTCAGCAAAGAAAGCTGATCCTTCAAAGGCAGGTCTTTGGGAGATGGAGGTGTGTGGGTAGATTGTTTTGAGTGGGTAGATGGAGAAGATGATGATGAAGCTGGTGTTTGAGGATGTGATGGAGAGGGAAGAGAGACTTTGTACAGAAGCTCCATAGCCTGGGCAAAAGTAAGATGGCCCAGTTTGAAGGGATCAAGAGGTCCTTCATCAGCGGCTGTAGCTGCATCACCAGGAGAAGGGGATGATGTTTGAGGCCTTTCAGATGCTGCTTGTGTTGCAACACCCTCATGAAGACCAGTGGTGGTTCCCTCTGCAGTGCCTTGGTCTAAAGGCACCTCATCATTGGGAGATGAGATATGCATTTCAACATCAGCAGTGGTGCAACCTGCTGATGGAATTTGCATGGAGGGAGCAGCCTCACCAGAGGGATGGTGTGATCCCTGAGGTTCATCAGCTTGGGTTGTTGGTCCCTCAGCAGCTGTTTGGTGTAGAACAGCTTTATCATGGGGAGCAGAATTTTGAGACTGAGCTGCTGATTGGTCTATACCAGCAGCGTGGACACCTCGTGCAGACTCAGGGTGTGAGGAGATTTTAGTGGGGGACAGTGTGGACACAGTATGGAGTGGAGAGGACTCCTGTCTTTCAATATCCTCAGCCTGTTGGGAGGCTGGGATAGTTGATGTGGGTATCTCCATTTGTACAACTGGTTCCTGTTGGGAGGAACCAGAGGGTCTAGGCTGACTCTAGGTAGACTCAGATTGGAGTGAAGCAGGCTCCAAATGAGTTGAACCCGCTCCCAAAATAGGAGAGGCAGCTGGGGTTGCTTCTTTTTCAACTGAACCCTGTTGAGAGGGAACAGAGGAGGTGGTTTTGTGGGCTGATTTCTTTTTGGAAATTGATTTTCTGTGATAGAGAATGGATGGAGTGGGTGATTGTGGAGAGGGGAGAGGATCTGTTTGGACAGGGTGTGAGACTGGGTCAGGAACAGTGGGGCTGGCCTGTTCCATAGTCTCTTGTGCCATAGAGGCACCAGCCACAAAGGCTTCAGGCTCAACAAATGAACCAGGGTGAGGAGCCTGCTCCTCCTCAGCCACAGAGGCTAAAGGAGCAGACTCAGACTGAGCTGTTTTGGCCTTCTTTTTCACAGGCCAGCTTCAGTTGCCAGGGTCCTTTTAACAAGCTTGGACCTGGCTTTGGATTTTGTTACGGGAGCAGCAGCTTCTGGATCCACCCTCACATCAGAGGGTCCTTCCACCAAACCTAACAGCCTCCTCATTGGTGTGGATAGAGGAGGCTCATTTTGCAGGACTGGAGTATAATAAACTCTATTCCCTATAACTGGGAATGCAGCAGTCTTAAGTAGAGGCTGAGAGTTATAGATACGCTCACCACAAACATGTCTGAAAATGAGGCTCAGAAACCTGGGATATCGAACAGCAGCTGGTCTTGACTCTTGCTGCACCAGATTCCTCAAATTCACAAAAATCCATTTGGCCATGTCCATGGTAGTTCCATCCACAAGCTGCAGAATTACAGGGATTTCATCACGGCTCAGTTGGTCAAAGGAACCAACCTTGCTGCTGAAGCACATCACCACAGAGGCGAATAAGAAGCTGTAGGTAGGAGAGAGGTCCTTCCTGAACAGTGTTGCTCCAATTTTTGGTTCTGCTACACCACAGAAGTGCAGCAGATTCTTCATCTGTTCATCTTCAGGCTGTGGTCGATCATATTGTGCAACCACAGGGAGTCTAAGAACTTCCCTGAGCAGATGAGTGTTGATCTCAATGGTCTGAGTCTCATTGAGTACGGTACCCTTGATGACTTTGGTTTCTGGGATATAGGCACAGGTATACCAAAACTCATACACCATCTCCTGGTACAGGACACCAGGAGATGCAGTCATGGCGTAGTTCAACGGATGAACTTTCAGAAACTCCACCATTTGGTCATAGCCCTTCCCCACATAGTTTTTGGGGATTGTGAGGTTGGCAATGTAGTTGGTGGGCTTAATGGTCAGCATTGTGGTGATGGATGAGTGTTTGACGACATCCTCACCAACGAACACTGGGAGAAAGGGATTAGGTCTGTGAGCCATTTGGGAATTTTTGAGGTTTGGAGAAGCAGGAGACACTTAGTCGATTTTTAGGGTTCTTGAGGATTTCTGGAAATGATGAAGAAAATGAAACAGTAGTTTGGTATTTATAGGATTTGAATGTGAGTGTGTATGAGAGAGAAGATTTTGGGCGGTTTGATTTGAAAAAGTCGTTAACGGAAAACGGAACGGTTGTCCATGTCAGACCGTTTGTCAGACCACTTGATTTCTTTTTAATCACTTACACACGTAATCCACATTATCCGCAGTAATTAAGTTAAATAAAACATTAATTAAGTAACTTAATTGTGAAGAAAGGTAATTAAAATATTTGGTCTAAGCTGTTGGTCAACCCTGTGATGAGCAGAGTCAACACATGTTATTCACTCTTCAAGCTGTTCTCCCTTCAAACTGTGCCTTCAGCCTGTTCTCAGTTGTGAGAACAGGTTGGGTTCAATATTTGAACAGGTTACAAGACAGAGGCTTGTAAGGCAGTGTGAAGGAATGAACAGGTTGAGGATTGAACCATCAGAGCAGGCTGGACTTATAACCTGTTTGTTGTTCAGCCTGTTCTGTGCTCAAGCTGTTCAAGTTTTTCAGAAAAATGGCTAAGTATAGAACATGCATAGCCTGTTCTGTCTAAGCTGTTCTGAGAGACTTGAGCAATGTGAGACATATAACTTCATAAACCTGAGAGAACACTTAGTCACTCTTATTTAACATGCCCAGCTTGCTGACAAGGTAATTAAACCTTGTTTCATCCAGAGGTTTGGTGAAAATGTCTGCAAGCTGTTCATTTGTGGAAATAAAACTTACCTCCACATTACCTTTCTGAATGTGATCTCTGATGAAGTGATGTCTGACTTCAATATGCTTTGTTCTTGAATGAAATACTGGATTGTTGGAGATGGCTATGGCACTTGTATTATCACACAGAATAGGAGTTTTCCTATACACAAGCCCATAGTCTTCAAGCTGATGTTGCATCCACAGAATCTGCCCACAGCAGCTTCCTGCAGCAATGTACTCAGCTTCAGCAGTAGAAGTGGACACTGAGTTCTGCTTCTTGCTACTCCAACTAATCAACTTTCCACCAAGGAGTTGACATCCACCTGTTGTGCTTTTCCTATCTAACCTGCAGCCTGCAAAATCAGAATCTGAATAACCTGTTAGTTCAAGGCTTGAGTCTTTGGGGTACCAAAGACCCAAACCTGGTGTACCCTTCAGGTATCTGAAGATTCTTTTAACAGCAGCTAGATGTGATTCCTTTGGATCAGCTTGGAACCTAGCACATAAACAGGTGGCAAACATAATATCAGGTCTACTAGCAGTCAAGTATAGCAAGCTCCCAATCATGCCTCTGTAAGCTGTTACTGAAACAGCTTTGCCACTGGCATCAGCATCCACTTTTACATTGGTTGCCATTGGGGTTTTAATAGGAGAACTTTGATCAAATTTAAACTTTTTCAATAGATCTAAAGTGTACTTTCTTTGATTTATAAAAATTCCAGTTGAGGTTTGTTTAACCTGTAATCCTAAAAAGAAAGTTAGTTCTCCCATCATACTCATTTCATACTTAGATTTCATGAGTAATGAAAAATTCTTGCATAGCTGCACATTAGTAGAACCAAATATTATGTCATCCACATAAATTTGAACAAGCATAATGTCAGACTTCACCTTCTTTATAAACAGTGTGGTATCCACTTTACCTCTGGAGTACCCATTGCTCATAAGAAATTCAGTAAGAGTGTCATACCAGGCTCTAGGGGCTTGTTTGAGACCATAGAGAGCTTTGTCCAACTTATAGACAAATCCTGGGTGCTGTTCATTTTCAAAACCTGGAGGCTGCTTGACATATACTTCTTCTTGCAGCTTCCCATTCAAAAATGCACTCTTCACATCCATTTGAAATACCTTAATGCTCTTATGAGCAGCGTAGGCTAGATACAAACGAATTGCTTCTAGCCTGGCCACAGGAGCAAATGTTTCATCATAGTCAATTCCTTCCTCCTGTCTGTAGCCCTGAGCAACCAGTCTTGCCTTATTTCTAATGACATGACCTTGCTCGTCCATTTTATTCCGGAAGACCCATTTAGTGCCAATTATAGTTTTACCTTTAGGAGCAGGGACCGGCTTCCATACATTGTTTCTCTCAAACTGATTAAGCTCTTCTTGCACGGCAATTGGCATCTTTTAATGCTTCATCAACCTTCTTTGGCTCCATCAGTGAAACAAAACTAGAGAACATACAAAAGTTCCCTAAGCTGTCCCACCGTGTTTGTATCCCTTTGTTGATGTCACCAATTATTTGATCATTGGGATGACACCTGATCCACTTAGGATCATTTTTCAATGATGATTCACCTGAGTTGTTAACATTTTCAGCAGGTCCTGTTGAACAGCTCTCAAGATTTTCAGACACACTGTTGTCTTGAGCCTGTTCACTTGTTGAACATGTCTGACCACTGTTGAACATATCAGCAGAGGAACTGGGAAAATCAGCATTGATAGGTTCTGGACATGCAGTTGTAATTAAGTCAGTACATTAATTCACACAGGGTGTATTGACATAATCATCATCATGTCCATCATGATTAACAGGTTCCACACTGGGTGTAGTGGAAGCTTTTGAGTCCTCTTCATTGTTTGAATGCATCAGATCATCAAAGTTAAGTTCTCCTGAAACCAATTCAGGAACTGCTTTGGTGGAAGCATTCTTGGACTCTTCAAAGGTGACATTGATAGATTCATCTATCACCTTTCTTTTGTTGTTGTAAACTCTGTAGGCTTTGAAGATAGCAGAGTAGCCAACAAACA